>CAJNIZ010001827.1:5535-15833 GCA_905231905.1 Symbiodinium pilosum | reverse complement strand
GGTTTGGGTTTAGGGTTTAAGGTTGGGGGTTTAGGGTTTGGGGTTTAGGGTTTGGGGTTTAGTTGAGCTTAGCCCATACTGGTACACGGATAGTTCCCAAAAAATGAAATCGCATGGACACAACATGGAAAGTGCAATCTGCACTGGGCTTATACAGGGGTTTATATGGTCTGTGGGTCCATAGGTTTTCTGACGTTGGCCACTAAACCCTAAACCCTAAACCCTAGCACCTTTGGGCCGAAATCCTATTTGGAGGTCCACGGTACTTATAACCTAGTTAGTAACTGTAGTTATAACCCAATTATATATAGGGTAACTGTAGTTATGGGACTTGTAATTCGGATATAACTACAGTTCCTAAGTAGGTTATAAGTACCATGGACCTCCAAGTAAACCCGATTCGGATCCCTAGGCTTTGGGCTTCGGATTCAGGGCTTTTGGGGATTCAATTGAATTCAACCACGTCTGAAAAACCAATCGTGCCCTGGACGTCCGTACAACCTAATCCCAAAACTCCTGAGAGTTTTTTGGGGGGGAGAGGTTGCTTTTGGAATTGTAAACTGTTGGAATCAAGGCAAGGAAAATTGAGAAGTTGACGCTCCAAGCGACTGTAGGATTATCTCATGTGGCAGTTTCCCCAAATAGCCGACCCAATATGGACACCAACATATTCTGGGGACCCCCAAAAGTGGCACCCCTAATTTTGGGAGACAGTAACCCTACATGACTTAGGTTTAACTAGGTTTACGGCTCCTAATTTTGGGAAACTCCCCATGTTGACCTTTTCTGCCCTAAATCCTTAACTCCGAACCTTGAGCCCTGAACCCTACACCCCTAAACCCTAAACCCTAGACCCTAACGTCAACCGTGGAATCCGTGCGAAAATGTCCTATAGGCAGACGTAAGCCACGCTCACGCTCGGCCCTTCAAGGTCACGCTCGTTGATGGAAACTTGAGACATACGTTTTTGTAGGGATCGTTTGGGAGGGGCCTGAAGAATTACCGACGTCAGTCGGATGTCTGTTGGAGGCACCCGATACCATGTCCATACAAGGAATCTATGACCGCACTTGTTGCCATCATGTAGGGCCAATGTAGAGCCCTTCATCTGACCTTACAACTTGGGGGGGGCCTTAACTTAACCGGAATCCCAAAAACAGATTTGACGAGTCCGGATATGGCCTGCGCACCTGGCATCTGAAAATCCCACACCGCCCTATTGCCTGCCCGAAGATCCTCAGCAGCAAAGTTCCCTGGGTTCTACATCATGAACTACCCAGGTATCCCCATAACATCCCTATAATACCCTAAACCCTAAACCCTAAACCCTAAACCCCATATGACCCCGAATTCCCCTCAGAATGAAGACAAGGCGCAGCAGAATGCGAATCCGTCACTCGCAAGAGTGAATCCTCAATATGCACCTCCGTGAGCTTCGGGATTAGGGTTTAACAGGTAATTTAGAATAATTTGAATTCCCAATTTAAGGCCAGTTTGGTACTATTCCCTGTGTAAACCACTCTTTAGGGTAAGGTCACTTTGAATTGCCCAAATGTAAGTTTAGGGTTTGGGCCTTGAGGTTTTGGGTTTAGAGTTCAGGTTGAGTTTGGGGCTGGGGATGTAAGCCCAACGACGTACCTGAACCCATGAGTGTGTAGAAGCCCAAAGGTCCTTCACACTCCAAACCATTGAACCCTGTAGGGTTTAGGGTTTAGGGTAACAACCTGAAATAGCGACTGGATGGCCAGAATAGACTTTGACACACCATACGTTTAACTGAAGCGTGCATGCTGGAGATTGTTCAAGATCTGCGTTGGCACAAAACTCTGCTTGAATCTAATACCTATACCTTGAGGATTATGGTATCACAGAGTGTATCAAGGCTTTTTGGAATCGACCGTGGTATGTACTTCGGCCTTTTGGACCCCTGGAGTGACCATACTGGCTTCTTCTGCTACTGTTGATGGACAAAATCTTGCATTACCTCAATGACTACCTCGTGCTCTTCTACATATAGCGCCATGATCTTGCCCATCAACTGTAATGTTGTTGAATTGTCTAGCCACCTTCTGCACATGATCCCTTGTCTTAAAAAAAATGTGTTGGGTCTTGCTGGAGGTTCTTGTCATCAGCATTATATGGGTAACCTTACGGACCCAAGACATGTATAGAAACCCCATAAACCAATATAGACACCCAGCTTCCATTCAAATGTCCACTTGAATTTCCAGTGTCTTGTGAATTTGAATCTCCAGCATTGCGGTCATTGCATTTGAGTGCGTTAAGAAGCTGTACCATGGCTGTTAGAACTCCTATTTTCGGGTGTTTGTGAAGAATTGGGTACCATTTTGGGGTATAGTCCCCCTTAACTAGATAGAATATGGCTTTCAGTGTAATATAATAAGATCTCCATATACCCCAAATTCTATCTACCTAGGGGGCCTATACCCACAGTACGGATTATAGTATTCGGGGTTTATATTAAAAGTCTTCAATGCATGGAAGCCGCCGTTTAATTCCTAGCCACGACCCCCTCCCCGCCCCGCCTATTCTCGTGTATTCTCTAAATACCGACTGGGCTGCCCAGGAACCCTAAACCCTGAACCCTAAACCCTAAATCCTAAACCCTAAACCCCAAAACCCAAAAACCTAAACCCTCGAACCCTGAACCTAAACTCCCCAAACCCTAGCTAAACACCCAAAATGCCTTGTGCGCCAGGAGGGCACCGACGCCCGACTTAGCCACGCTGCGCTCGATGGCCAAAATCGAGCTGGCCACATGGGCGCTTCAGGGTGCAGGGTTTAGGGAGTAGGGTTTAGGGGTTATAGGGTTTGAGGAGTCTAGGGTATATATATATATATGATCTAGGAGTTTAGGCTTTAGGGGGTTTGGGATTTTGGGGTGTATAGGGTTTAGGGACCTGAGCCCTGAAGCGCGTGACTGCGGTTTGAATGATTACTTCAGGGGACCGGCGGACGAAGTAAAGTAAGTAGCTATACGAAGCTTTAAGCCCTATACCCTCAACCCTCAAACCTAGCAGTGCATATCAGCGTCCATCGAAACTCCTTGTCTGAGGTAATGGACGCCTCATGACGGGTGTCGCTTTACAGGGTTCCCGTCGCTTTACAGGGTTTCGTCGGCATAGATGTTGCAAATAGAAATTGAAGTGTTGCTTTACATGCCGGCTAAGCTGAAAGTGCACTGTAATGACTTTCGGATGGCGCGGTGTCGCTCTTCAGGGTTCCGCATCGCCTTACAGCCTTTTTGTATTCCGTGTCCAACCTTTACTTGCTTGCCAGAACGCGAGTTTAGAACCTCGCTTATATGAGTAGTGTTTTTTTTGGTGGTTAAACCCAGTAAGATAATATTCCTTAAATAAAATACTATACCCCAAAAGGAGGATATAATCTTACTCTATAATGGGTACCATAATATCCCAATTAAAATACTACACATATGCGACTTGCTAACTCCTCTCGGCCCTCCTGTCGGGGGTTTAGGGATGCAGTTGGGGGTGCTTCTTCCACTCCTATGAACTACCGTTACCCGCTAACTGGTCGATAGGAAGGTGCAACATTTTCCCCAGCAAGAATAGCCTGGGAATCCTAAATCAGGAACTTCTTAGGGGTGACTGGGGTATTAGGGTTTAGGGTTTAGGGATTAGGGTTTAGGGCGCCCTTTTTGCAAAGTGGATCTTGTTTCGGCTATTCTTCCAAAGGTTCCCAGAGAACCCAAAATCACTGATATGAGGGAATACACCTTAAATCATATTAGGGGTCCGAGTATCATTTAGAATATGTACCGTAATTAGGGGATATTGGGACTAAATCCTGAACCCTAAACCCCGACATCCCAAACTCTTAACCCTCAACCCCTAAACCCTAAACCCTCAACCCTAAAATTATTGGGCTTTCTAAGGCCTTGTTGTAACTAGGTTCTGCAGCAACCACTTTCCCTAAACCCTTAACCCTAAACTCCTAATCAAGGGATATTCGGGTTCCTGGCCCAATCTTTAAACCATTACCATGGCCAAGGATGGACTTCACCTGAGGGTCCATGTAGTCATATAGACAAAGGTTTATAGGGTTTGTAGGGTTTGGGGTTCAGGTTGTAGGGCTTAGAGTTTAGGTTTTAGGGGTTAGGGTTGAGAGTTTACGGTTTAGGGTTTATGGTTTGGGGTACATACGTAGCATATACTTGGGCCCAAAGGGGTTCCCATACAACTACATTTAGGGGCCAAGTACGAGTATCTACTTTTTAACTGCATGCACCCTTTGGGTTCTTCAGGCTCAGTATTTGGGAGAAGAAGGGTTTCCAGTCATCTTCTAAACAAGAAGTTATTGGGGAACAGATGCTTTACACTCTCCCTGGTGCTGCGGGCAGCAAGTCTGCCATTGAGCACCCTTCCGGGCTGGTAAGAGTCATCCAAGCTGGCCGGGTGGGCATGGTGGGCATGGGCGTCCGCAAAACCGGCTGCTGGGAAGACTGCCATGATGCTGGCAGAACTCAAGAGGCAAACCAGATGGTAGTTTCCCTAAATTACTGTTCCCAAAATGGAGAAATTTATATAGGGCCCCGTATTATAATGGGAACCCAAATATAGGACCCCGTATTATAGGGAATTTAGACCAATACCCAGATGGAGGTTCTCAAAGGCCTCACCTGGAACTGCCTGTACGACTGCGCGTATGGCTGCCGTCGTCTGGTTTGTGGCCAAGCAGACAAGGGCATCGCCCATGTCCCGGAGGATTGCAAGGCAGGACACGCCTGCACGCAGCGTCTTGCCGACCACGTCCCGGCTGCAGCGAACCCGCGCCCTACTCCATATGAAGCACTAGATCTGTGATCCAAGCTTCTATCTCAGTTGTCACGGTTCTGTTTGATTTTCTGTTGCTGAGGTCATACTCGGCTCAACCATACATACCCCCCATACC
Organism: Symbiodinium pilosum; assembly: GCA_905231905.1. NCBI lineage: Eukaryota > Dinophyceae > Suessiales > Symbiodiniaceae > Symbiodinium > Symbiodinium pilosum. The sequence goes on along the minus strand of CAJNIZ010001827.1, from coordinate 10,898 downwards.
AGGTTAGAATTTTGACCTAGGGTAAACAGAATCAAAGAACACTCTAAAAGGAGCCCTAGAAGGGTAAGTGCTCTTTGATTCCTTGGGTTTATATCCCTATTATGGTCATACAATCCTAACCTGCGCCATACAAGGCGTAGTTGCCCACAGATATTCCCTGTTCAATTTCTGTTTCACTGTAGATTGTCTTTTCCATTTCATTCTCAATATTCGACCCCAAACCCTAAACAACCTGGTACATCTGCTCAACTTCAGGGTCGCCCAGCATTTCCTGCTTGAATATGCTGCTTAGTTTGCTTGGAAAGCCTCCATCCTAGCTTTAGAGGGCTTAGGGTTCAAGGCGTGGTGCTAAGGGATAAGCGTTGGGTTTTGCGATCTGGGACATTTTCGGGATGTGGGAGAGCTTGCTACCAAACTCAAGACAACCAAAAGCCCCAAACTCTACACCTAACCCTGTTTGTGACAGCGCCAACCTAATCCCAAAACCCTATACTGTAAAAGCATGACTACTTGGAACACTACTCCATGCAATCCTCGTTCCAGTGAAATATGATGATGTGCCCCTGAAACTTATTCAAATTCATTCCGGCCCCAACATTACACTCTCAAGCCAAAACCTAGCACACCCTACATGAACCTACCCCCCCACTCTGCAATAGTGGTATGGTGGGAGTATAAGAGGACTCTAATATATTCAAGATGATCCCTCATAGTCACTATTACCAGGTGCGGGGTCCACCTAAACGATAGCAAACAACATACAAGGAACTACCTAGCAGCCCTGGGTTAAACATGACTCTACGAACTATATCGCTAGCTATGGAACGTTCGCAAGCTGAACCCCCAAAACGGCGACCTATAGAAAAAAGTTCTAAGACCTACTAAGCACTTAAACTTGCACACCTAGTTGGGTCTGAGTACAGTAACGAGTAATTAATACTGCTAGCTTTGACCCTAGTCTCAAAGCCAAAATTCAAAAACGTAAGCCCAGACCTTAACCCTAAAACCCAAACCTAAAGCCCTAAAACCCTAAAAACCCTAAAGCCCACATCCATAACCCCCAAAATCCCAATCCAAAGGCCTGCTCTTCAGTGTGATAACTCCCCCAGCCCGAAACCTGCTCATGATCAGGATTCATTAGGGTTCAGGGTTTAGGATTAGGGTTTAGGGGTTGGGGCCTTGGGTTTAGGGATTAGGGTTTGAGGTTTGGGGTTGAAGGTCTAGGGATAAGATTTCTGGGCTTAGCGACTAGGATACCACGGTTTATGCTTAGGGATTGGAATAAGGATTTGCATTGTGCGGTTTAGAGAGTAATAGGGGGGTTGCGAGGGCTTAGTGATTAGGTTGATTTTGAGGCGATATGCTGTTATATATGACTTTTGTTGGTTAATCAATCTTTGTGCTAAGACCCTCTGCCCCTTCAAGTGGGGATCGGGGTTGAAGGATTGGGTTTGGGAATTCGGGTTTAGGGCTTCCCTAAACCCAACACCCCTAAAACCCCAGGCTTTAGGGTTTAGGATTTTGGGTTTGGGACTTTGGATGTGCAGGGATTGGGTCTCCAAGTTCAGGGTTGATCCTCCACGTCCGTGGGCCACTTCGGTGCTGTTGGAAAAACAATACAAGCATATACACAGATAGCATAAGAGTTCGGGATGTAGAGCTTAGGCACCCTGGGGCTCTAACTATATGAATAATACCTACATTGGGCCCTAAACCCTATAAATAGTGCCTACATGGAGCGTTGGGGGCAGGCTTTAGCGCCTAAACCCTACATCCTATAGGAGGGACTTAGGCCTGAATAGAGGGTAGTGGGAGGGTCTGGGTACTTGAGTCTTTGTCAGCCCCATGCCGCAACCCAAAACTTAGTGGTGCGTGGCCGGGGAGGGGAGGTCGAAGGAGAGAATTTACAGTAGGTGCTATTACTCGGGTGTATATACATATATATATATATCTCTATTTATTTGTTTATTTTTTTGTGCTGGATGTATGAGTCCTGGACTAATGTTATGGCATATTCCTTAAAGGTTCCCCCTAGACCTCCTATACATTTGCTTATACGTCCCCAACCTAAATGTAGTCCGTAGCTCATATATGCATTTATGGGGGTTAGGTACGGAATGCTCAAGTAACTCTACGCCCGAAGTCCTGCAGTCCTATGCCAGGCTCTTTCCCTCGAATATTCATATACGAGACCCAGGTAAAGGTACTTGGAGGGTCAGGGTAGCATGAGAGTTTGGGGTTGAGGCCGTTGAGTTGAGGTTGCTTCCTAAGTCGAAAGGCAACCCACAAATTATCCAAAGTAACATTAAATCATCTTGGTTTGGGGTTTAGGGAATAACAAGCCCCCCGAGCTCCTGAGTAGAATTTTCACCAATGATGAATTGGAACGTGCTTTAGGAAGAAGGTGTATCGAAATCTATTGTCAGGGCAATGGGGTGTTAGTAGGGGGCAAACTCTGAACCCTAAACCCCGAGACTCTAAACCCAAAATCACCCAGAGGGTCCATGTACCCAATAACGAGGTACTTGGGATTGGGGTAATAGTGATTTTGGTATAGGTTTTAAGTAAGTATATGATTATTAGGTACTTGGACCCTTAGGGTCAAGCCGCAAATTTGGGCTTATGGATGGAGTCCTGGGCCAGCTCGGGGGGATGTGTGGAGCAAACTTTGCCAGGGTTGGCAGTAAGAGCTTCCGATTTAGAGATGGATTCAATCAAAATTTCCCAGTCTTTGAAACCTTACACTCCCGGAAACTAACATGGAAACCCAAAAAGGGCCCTATAAAGACTACAGTCCTTTAAAAGGGGGCTATATGGGTTTCCATGTTAGTTTGGGGGAGTGTAAACCCCAAAATGTAGGAAAATTACATTAGACTTGCTAGAAAATGTAGAAAGCGCGCACTCTCCCAGTGACCCGTTTCAAAAAGTAAGCCCCAACACTTCGACGAATGTAGACCCATGATTAATAAACCCCCTCCATTTAAGGGCCTAAATATTAGGATCCTTATTATAATCCCTATTAAGGGGAGGTTTTTTTAATCACGGGTCTGGGGTAGTGGAATCCTACACCTGGGTAGCCATATCTATGGTTTACATATCCCTACATAACCCTATACATCCCTATACATAAACCTGAATAACCTTATATACCCCATGTATATATATATATATATCCCTATATATGACCCTAATTCATGATTTGCAGTAGCTCGCATGACTCTCCTGATCTTCAGGGCCTCAGGGTGCAAACGCGGCAATTCGAGGGATTCCAGCACAATACCGCGCTCACGTAATGACAGCGAGAGAAGAATGGAATCAGGCCCTCTTCTGCCGCCATCGAGTGCAACAGATCTCAGGGACTCCAAGTGGCGGGACATCGGGCTCCGAACTTAGGCGTCCCGTTGGTGATTCCCGTGCTCAATAACATCTGCAGCTCTTCTCGGAAACTTCTCATGCTTGCTCGTCTTTGCGGCGGGCCAAGTGCACCCAATTACGCCCCCGGCATCCTTCCCAGAATTGTCTCTATAGGGATTCAAGTATACAGATAATGCCTACATTGGGCCTTACAATCTGTAAATTCTGAAGATATTACCCACGTTGGGCTATTTGGATCCCTCTAATTGCGTTATGCGACGCACAAACAGAGATGCACCCTAGATGTTTAAGCTAGGATCTGGGGTTGCGGGTGCATCATGGAAACACATACAAACCCCGACTGAGGACAGCCCCCAGCACCCTAACCACCCCAGTCCGCTAATAAAGGCCTACTAACATTAGGGTTTACAATCTGCAGGGTCTTGCCCCTTGACCCGTGCCTTTGAACCTGGAAGCCCTCACGTTTAATGTTTACAAGGATTAACTGACTAAAACCCAAATCTTCACTAGGACAAGGAAAAGGTCAACAATTTTCGCTCCGAACCATAAACCTTAAATTCAAAAGGAGCACAAGACCCTAAGCTTACTTAGGGTTAGCCAAGAACCCTCAGCTTACTCAGGTTTAGCCGAGAAACTGGTTTCTAAACTCCGAGACCCATGATCCTAACCGCAGATCCCAAACAGGGTTTATGGGTCACGGCTTAGGAAGTCCTAAGCTGTTAACCCCTACCCCAAACCCTGAACCCCTAAACTACTTGAAGCTTGACCTCATAACTCTGCACCATGCTCCGCCAGGTAAGCCGGCTTCGCGATTATGAATTACTAGCATTGTGGGTCAAACTGTTCTCTGTTATGAACTAGATACAACCCAGTCCCTAAACCCTGATCCCAAACCTACAGCCTTAAACTCCCACCCCTAAACCTGAATGCCTGGACCGTAGCGCTGGGCCCATAATCCCTCAGCCCAAAACCCAGACCGCTGGGAGGATCTAGAAAATGGAAAAACCCTTCATTGGTACCTATACAACTATTGACTGACTTCTTTCTAGATCCTCCCAGAAGTCTGGGAATCTGGGTTGCTGTTAAGGAACGTAAATTAAATTACCATAATGGGTATATATGGTAAATAATAGGGTTTCCCCAATACAGCAACTTAATTTAAGTTCCTTAACAGCAACCCAGGAATGTGCTCAACATTTCTCTGCGAGGTACCCAGCAGCGTTCGAGGCGCTACATTGGCTCAGTTGCACGGAACCGCCTTGCAATGGAAGGCTTGGGGATGGGTCTGGGGCTTTGGGTCACAAGGCCAAGTACTCCACAACGAAATGGCTGTGACTTGGGTAGTACATAACTGTAGTATGACTTTGGGGCAAGAACCCCCCCCAAACCCTTAAACCCTAGACCCTAAACCCTGACTACTGGATCCTTAGGCTAAGTTCCTGGGGTTGCGGGTTTGAATTCCCAAGTCAGAGGAAGCGCTCCTTTGCGAACAACAACACATCCACTATAGAGTTTAGGGTTTAGGGTTAAGGGTTAGTGTAAGATATACTGATACCGTAAGGTAACTACTACGAGCTATAAACCCTAAGGCCTACACTCTAAACCCTGAACCTGCATTGTTTTGGATACCCAGGTAGAGCGAATTTGCAAAACTACCATGGCGGTAGCTCGTTGCGTCTGATTCCTGCAAGTACAGGCCCTAGGGATCCATGTATGTAAATAATCCCTACATTGGACCCTAAACCCTAAACCCCAAACCCCCAAAGTCTGTAAATATAACCTACATTGGGTTATTTGGATCCCTAGGGACGGAAGAGCATTCTCAAAAGCCATCCTTCAGACTCCTAAAGCCCAGGTTTTAGGGTTTAGGGTGTAGAGTTTAGGGAAGTCTGTTGAATACTTGCCCTTTAGACCGTTTTTGGACCCTAAACCCTAAGAAACACTATACACACTCTCTCTCCCTCTCTCGAAAGCGAAAGGCAGGTTCA
>CAJNIZ010001826.1:1369-27860 GCA_905231905.1 Symbiodinium pilosum | reverse complement strand
TTTAGGCTTCATTTGTTTCGTTTTTTTTTTTTTTCTTTTCGGTGTTTGCTTTAGTGTTTAAGTTTAAGGTCTGGTGTTTAGGGTTGAGGGTAGGAGGTTGGGGAGGGTCTGAGGTTTTGTAGAGTGTGAGGTGATCAAGACAGAGTCGTTTTGGGGGTCATTCTTCAAGGCTCGCTTGGAGGTTGCAGGGTTTCGGAGGCCCAGTCGCGGGTCCTGGGGTTTTCGTGATCGAGGCAAGGAAAGGGCAACAGAGCTGACGACGCTTAGGGGGTGGGGCTATTGACGCAGGAACTTCAGTTGCAGGATTTGGAGCTAGACCTTTGGTTGTCGTTGCAGCTTCGGGGTGGCCGTGAGGTTTCCGGCTCGAGGGTTGATCAGCAACTTCCAGGATGAAGGCCCGGGACGACTTCAAAAGTAGAAGTTCATAGCTTAGCAGGCAGGGTTGCATAGGAGTTCAAAGATGTTTAAAGGATCTAAGTTTCAGGTCAGAGGCATGTTAATTACAGCATACTACCCACTTCAAGAAACCTCGCACGGGTGGCACAGCATGCCCATGGGATGCTGCCCAGTCTGCAGCTATCAACCTGCAATGGTCTGTTTATTCATTCGCTGCCAAGAGCAGAACTCCATTCGCATTAGCCTCATCAAAAAGGCTGCTGTGTGTCGATTTGCTGCAGGGCTCCATGACGCCTTCAGCGCAGGACCATTTCATGCCACCTGGCCAGGGCAACGCAGGGCTTCCTACCATTCTTCTTCTTATTAGTACTACTAGTGATATGACTATTCAGAGTGAGGTTGATCTGGTGGAGGGTCCTAAATCATTGGAGATTTTTTTCTGGATGTTCTGCGGCCACCTTATTGGGAGTGTAGGGCTTCTACAAACTATCTTTAACTTCCAGACGGCGAACGATAATTATGATTTGTGTTGTAGATTTATTTTCACATAATTTCCTTATCAATTAACCTTTTTATTTGAGATGTTATTTCGTCCTTATTGTGAGGAAGGCTTTGCGTCGCTCAGCTCGATAGATACGATCGCTTTGCTTGAGGAGTATCTTAGCTATTTCCCTACGTTTCTCAAGGTTAGCTAACGTCCAAATGTTGAGATCCACATAGGGGGCCGTGATGTTGACCAAGTCTGGATGGTATCACGAGAGTTTCAACTTGCATGAGAATCTGCAGACCTTGTATTCCACCGATACAGGTTTAGGAGCGTGAGCCTGGACCACGCGCCTTGTGTGGATTCGTAGGCTCGAAGGTTCCTGCTTAATTTTAGTTCTGCCTTCCCTTTCGGTCTTGATGTCACACACTTAATGCCTTAGAGCTAACAAATTTCAGGAGTTTCCGGGGTCGGTCAGGGCTCCAAAACCTTGAACCCCAAGCCTTAAAGCTCAAAACGCTAACCCTAAACTCTGAGTCCCTCAACCCTCAAAATGCATTCGTCTAAGCTTGAGGAACTCAGGGTTTTTATGTCTGTAGGTCCTTCAAGGGTTTCTAGGGTCAGAACTCAGCACGCCGAGGTACCGCGACCAAAACGGCATCCGGTCTTTCATGCTCGATGATGATGGCTGTGCGCCTCTACCTGTCTGTGGGCTTGTCGAGTTTAGGATGAGGTAAGGCTTTAGGCGCAGGGATTTCGACTTAGCCTTCAGCGCGCAGGACTTTCGCATAGAGGTCAGCCTGAAGTAGAATGAAACAAACATGAGGGCATGTTCACAGATTCTGCGCCAGAAATCCTGAGCGACAGTTGACCTATGGGTTCTTGATTATCTTTAGAAGGCAGGTGGAGGTTTTTCATGTATCTCTCAGTTTCCTTGGAACGATCTTCTATTTGTGACCTAAGGGTTCAAGAGTTTAGGGTTGAGACTAGGCTCCCACCGATGGAGGCTCCTTGGCTCGGAAGATGAAAGAATTTCTGGTGATTTGTAAGCTTGGTGTAAGCTTGGGTGCTTGACAGGGGGGCCCAAGCTTGATGGCATTTTGGGATGTCCAGAGTGGAGAATTTGTTGTATGCTACGCTGTACGAGGAGGACCTCTTTGGATGCATGACCAAGGTCCGCACTATGAACAAGTTCTGTGTGTGAAAAGCGCTATGATTTCGTAGAAGTGAAGCTGAACGTTCGGTACATTTTTGGGGTGCCCTTTCCCCACAAAAGGCCCAGACCTAAATCTGAATCCCCTCCTTCAACTCTCAACCTCAAATTGTAGCCCCAAGCGCTACACCTTGTACCCGCGCTTTTACTTGGAGCCGGGGTAGCCATCAATCTCATTTGGCTAATCTCACCCCGTTGACAAACACCCAGCCGAGATAGCTTCTTAAGCTCCAGGCAAGTGGACAGCCGAACCTTTTAACAACTTCAGGGACGTAGAGCGACTATGCAGGCACACGCTACTTCCTAAACCCTAAAACCTTGCTTTGCAAGGACTGCCAGTCCACCCTGTCTATGGGCCATTCCATGTGTGGCACCGGGTGCAGCAACACCTATGGTGCCAACCTCAAGGGTGCAGAAATTCGGGTGTAGGATTTACGAGGTAGAAGGTAGCTGGAATTCAGGAAGTGCTGCCTCAACTGGCTGTGAGTTGGAGCCCTGGGCTTAGGAAAACTTCTGGGTACTAGATATACCGTAAGGTTGAAGCAAGTCCTTAGCAAGCGTTTGGAAGCTCAGGTGATAATAGTTATGACGTGCGGAATGATGAATCATGATGAAGAGACGGGTCATTCAAGTCAGGTACGTCATTGCACTGCAGGTGCATGGGATTTGTTTCTTGTAGTGGCGAAAGTTTTTGTTAAATTGTGGTGCAGCTGCAGTTTTCCTACTTATGAACTGGAGTGATGCAAAAGTCCAATTGTAGCTTGGTGCATCTTTACCCGTAGATGTCAAGACCCGAAACTGAGAACCCTAAACCCCAATGAACCCAGATCCCGAATCTCTAGCCCCCATACAGTTGGGAGCAGAGCAACAGCCAACTGATTCTGCCTAAGCCTAGACCCCTTTCTGCCTCAAGATCAGCATGCAAGCGGCAAGGCTTAAGTGAAGCGAAGCTTCTCCATCCCACCCTGAGATCCTAACCTTTACACCGCACATGTGTCAGTATGTATGTACCTGTACATGGTCACGCACTCTTTCCTGCACCCTTCTCATGCCCGTATTCCCATTTCTAGCCCTGAAGTTCTTTTTGGCTGATTGAGGCAATTGCAACATCAAGGGAGGAGTCGACAAGCTCTCAGCTGCTCGGCCAGTTGCGGGTTTGGGTTTGGGGCTGAAGGATTTTTCAGATTGTAAAGGTTCGGGTTTGGGGTTTGGGGTTGATAGTGTTGAGGAGTTTGGTTGTTCCGGGATCAGGGTCGGTGATTTGATCATGGAAGCCTGAAATGAAGGCCTCGAGGTTGTTGATGTATGGCCCCTCCTCACCACAATGTCATGAAGTCGGGTACGGGTAGTCTAAGCTCAACAGGGTCCCTCGGTCATACAGTCAGATTTTTCTGCCTCCCCACTTTCTAGGAATTGACAAGTTAAGGCCCAAGCCCCAAACCAACCCCTAGTCCTATGCGAGTCGGGGCCCCATCCACATTGAAACCATGACCAGGACCGTGCAGACAGGGGCACGCAAGGCTCCGGGTCACACTGCACAGGACTGCGTGGCTACTTCCAGGTTGAGCGGCGCAAGGCTTTTGCTGGTATTCCTGGAATGAACTGCTGGGCAGTTGTTACTTGCGAAACGTTTGGGTCAGCAGCAGAACACCTTAACTAGCCAGGCTCCCAGAATCTGTGAGCTTTACACAGCGCACAGGTGAGGTTCAGGATTCACCTGCAAATTCAGATTCACTTACTTGTTTCACAGCTCCAATCAACCCAAAAATGTCCAACACCGCGGATAGTGCATAGGGCGCTTACTTTAAGATGAGATCCTGATCTTCCGACTGCAGCTCAAAAGCCCTCACAGCCTAAACCCCAGAATGAAGCCGCTTGGTAAGCAATGTTCTTGCTTGATAGGTAAGCCAAGTACAACCAGGATTGAATTGCCAGGGGGTTTCTAGGCTTTCTAGCCTGTTGAAGTGATTCCTTGGTTAATTTCAAGGCATTTGGTGCTTGAAATGCCCTGCGGGCTGCCAACCCGCAGGTACTTTCAAGCCATTTATTTGGTGTGAAAATGCCCTGCGGGCTGCCAACCCGCAGATACTTTCAAGCCATTTATTTGGTGTGAAAATGTCCTGCGGGCTGCCAACCCGCAGGTACTTTCAAGCCATTTATTTGGTGTTCAAATGCCCTGCGGGCTGCCAACCCGCAGATACTTTCAAGCAATGCGCTTTATCGATGCCGTGCTTGCTTGACGTGATGAGTTATGAATTCCGGTGTTCAACTTCTCCTTGATAGCTTCTTGTCGTAGACGGGCTTTTCCTTAAATTTCCAACCACACACATATCCCCCACAGGTCGACCAGTGGGTTACTCAATTTCTGCGACGGCATGCTTCCCTCTTTCGAGGATTGTGCAGCCCCACTTTTACCCGATCTACCTGCCCCTCTCAATGATGTCTCAATGCAGCTTGTGCCCGACTTTTTGCAGCCTGGCCTGAACCCCTTCAACTCAAACACACCCACCTGCTTCCATCCCTCCAGCTGCTATACAAAGTGCCCGATTCTTTGTGCCCTCCTCCGCCGGTCTTCCTTTAAACTGTTGTCAACCCATTCGCCGACAAATGTCTCTGAGCCATTCCGAGCGCTGTCCTTCACGACGCCGCAGCGCGCTTTGCAAAAGAAATGATCGGGTGCATCTGAACAATCGCGAGCTGCACTCAGCCCCCAGCACTACTCCTAAATACGGCCTATCGATTTCTAAACCCGCGAAGAACCACCTATTTCCGCTCCGGTGCGCCTGAGCCCAAAGGAATCCGTGGTCAGGCTATCTTACGAAGAAAAACCTGCTATGACAATCAAGGAGTCATCCAAAGTGTCGAGTACAAACCCGGATCTGGGGCATTGCATTTCATGCCTCACACCGACTCCGAACTCCCCGGTGCGTGGACATACCTCTTGCACGTGTCTGCCTTGGGTTGCTTTTTCCACCTGGAACTGCATTTTGGAAAAAACTAGCTTGGTTGACCTGTCCTGTCGTGCATCTCTCCCATGGTACACGCCTAGGGTACACTTACGTCGAAAACCGTGCCTTCTTGATGCAGGATTGTTCATCTGAAAATCACTCTTTGCTTTGCTGCCTCTTCTTTCCAACAGAGGCTGTTGACAGAACTGCCGCATTCTGGAGAGAAAATCTAGTCTTTGCATGAGCTTTGTGAATCATCTCGACTGACATGCAAGGCGAGACATTACTATTGCAAAGTTTCGCCGTGGTGACAAACCGCAACCCTTGTGACAGTAAATTTCACATTGCCTGAGCCATTGGCTGTATAGACTCGCAGTGATACTAGAAGCTTCCTGTCTTCTTTGCATTCCATGCGCGCCATGAACGAGCTGCTTGTGCATGTCACTGTTTCTGAGTGGTCCTTTAGTGCTGCTGTGCAGGAACTGGATCTGGCATGGCTGAGACGGACTATTCTGCTCGTTGTGCCAATGCGTCACATCACTGCATATCTCTGCATTTGGAAGCACGTGCTGAGGGAACTCTCTGCCCCGCAAGATGACTGGCTGGCGGATGAGACTACGCAACTTGCTCTTTCAGATCTGGCAACTCAAGAGCTCCAAGATGTTTCGGAAAGTTCAGGAAGCCGCAGAGAATAGTTACTACAGGGCATGCCCCCGTGCATCCTGGCGCACGGCACGGTTTGATTCCCAAGAGGACTCTTGCATTGGGTCACGGAATGTTATGGAACTTCAGCACACTGTCTGTAAACGCCCGGAAGCTCCGCAGCGGCAACGCCTTCAGTGCAGGAAGTTGCAAAGTCAGTGAAAGATGAAACTTTTTCACACAGTGGACGACAGGTCCCGGCCACATAAAAAAGTTTAGTTTCGCATGCTCCTCCTAATCCTAATCTGTTATTCATTTGCTGGTCGCTGATGCTGGCATAGCACGTTGCCGCTGGTGGCCCGCCTTCTGAGCAACCCTTGGTTCCATACAGGGCTAGCTGTCTGTGCGCTGTAACTGTTGAGGTACATTCCTTCCAAGTCTTTTGCACTTGGCATCCCTCCGTTCCTCAGCATCCTCCGGACATCTTGAGAGCACAAGCTTGCCCGAATGTCCCTGCTGCACACATCTGCAGACTGCCTCCACATAGCTGTCGGTGAGGCACGGCATCTCCTGCTCTAAACGAGGTCTCGGAAGTGACGCTCAGCAGTCTGTCTCTGCAAAGACCTCCAACAAGCTGAAGGCTGACCCCTGGACGTGCTGCAATCGAGCCTTGAATATTCTCAAGCACTGAACTCTCCCCAGTTGGGGCTTGAATTTGCTGGCACGCAAGGCAAGAGCATGCAAGATCCAAGAGGGCATCTGCAGAGCTCAGGTGTCTGCTGAGCAAGAATGTAGCATTGTGCGGTGCGTTGGCGATTTTGCACCTTGGAAAAAGCAGCTTTCACTGTTGTCTGGTCACTGCCATTTATGCGTGTCCCTATGAAGCCCATAGCCATTCGTTGTGGAGCATGAAGCATCACGAGCCATAGCAGGCTGAATGACGGAGAGGAGGCATACGCTGATGCGCGCCTTTGACAATCCAATTGGTACACTGCAAGCCTTTTTCATCCCACGGTCGAGCACATTGGCTGCACATCTGCCACGGCCAGTCTCCACTGACCAGCTTGCAGACTTCTTGCAGAAGTGTCACCACCTGGCATGGCCCGGGACGCGAGGCTGTAAGGACTGTGAGAACGGCGTGCTGAAACTGAAGGTACTTTGGAGCACTAAAGCGCAATCAAAGGCATCACATATAAATGCAGGAATGTATTTTGCGTTTGCCTGGCCTCGCGGGCAGCATCCCCTTTCGCACAAACCTGAAAGCTCAGGCATCAACACGGCATGGCGAGCCAAATGTCGCTGCCGGCACGGCTGCACTTCCAAAATCAGACCGTTAGCTCAAAGCAATGGATGCAAACAAATGAGCTAGCTTGCACGTAATGCAGGCGAGAGACTGAAACAACCGCGCTGTAGGTGATCAGGTCTGGGGTTGACGCCCGTAGTTCCTTCATGTCCTTGCAGGGCACGTAGGCCACTTCTGGTGCATCAAATCAAGTGAAGCTCAAGTTTGGAAACGCTTGGCACGTTCATTCATAGTTGTGATGGTGCGGCAGAAGCGACCGACCGACCCCTGTAACTGGCTAACTGGGAGACATTGACAGCAAGTCATGCAAAATGTGCAAGTCAAGGCTCAGCAAGAAGATCAAGAGATTGTCGCCACTGCCAACTTGTTTTCAGAGCCTCATCAAGTTGCGATCAAAGACAGCTGTCGCAGCTTCTGCAAATGCTCCTGTGCAGCCGATCGGATATCCTGCTGGAACCCGAAATGCATGCTACAACGCAATGCAATACATACTAGTTGTGACTGAACTGTCTGGCCGTTGGCATGTCAACACACAAGGTCTTTTTTTGTAGGCAAGCCATATAAATACTACCAATCCGGGCATCTTGGCTGCATGGAGACCTCAACACGTACAAAATATCTGACAATTAAGGCCTACTCACCTTTGAGCGAGACTGACACTGAAATGTCGCGCCGCTGTAAACGCCAACTTGGCCCAAGCAATCGAGGTAATCAACACCCAGATCTACGACTGCTACGCCTTTTGAGAATATGCCAAAAACGAACCCACTAGAGATACACAAGGGCCCCAATAGCACGCCAACCGCAGGCGGAAACCTTGCACTGCAGCTGCTACAGTGAAGTATCCAATGCCTGAGAGTATATGTTAGGAGGGCCGCTGTCCCAAAGCCCTCAAGAAAGCAAGAGCAACTAGCATCTGGCGATTCAAAACCGGTAGGCAGAAGGCAACCTTCTGGAAACAGCAAGTGCATTTTTTGGGCAAGCAAGTGAATCTCATCTGAGCAGCAGCTGGCACTCTCTGCCATGGAGGGTCAGGATGAATCAATGAGGGATATTCAAATTACTGAAGACGTCCTAAGCAACCTCCACACAAAATCCGGATAGACGCTTTCGTTGGGCGGGCATCTTTTCAGTGAGCTTCGAACAAATGTTCATCAAACACATGCTGCGCTTTCAGCGAGAATGTGAAGATGCCAAGGACTTGGCCATGGAGTCATGCCCAGGAAAAGTGTACAAGGAGCTTTCATGTGAACAGGAAGCGAGTTCTCGAATCTTTGTTACTTTTCATGGATGTGGACATAGCCACGTCAAGACCAGTTGTGACTGCAAGCGTGAATTCACGACATAGTGCATGCCAAAGAGCTGCTTGCGCCGCGTTGTATGAAAGTGCATCTGGCACAAGATGCTTGACTTTCATGTCCTTCGAAATTGCACTTGGGACTTGCCAAAGTCATCGAGTAGAGGGTCCTGCAGCAGACAGGCAGCCGTCTGCCAGCGCGCGCTGACCTCGCAGGCCGCAATAGCCTGAGGTGCACACAAGACTTTGCATTCGTGGCTCGCTTGTCTTCTCAACTGCGAAGTCGAAGTGACTTAGCCCCACACTGAATTGAAGCTCACAATGTCTGGACTTGCCATGCTGTAGAGAATCCTCGGGTCCAAGTCGCAAGCAAGCTCAACCTTGCTGCTGCGTGTCACTCAGCCACGGACGCCACTGCGTGTACCCACCTTCCCGCTGCTGCGCATGCTGCAATGGCAGCGTTGTGGGTGATAACCTGTAGGAGCAGTCGTTGGCCTTCGGCCTTCGGCCATGCCATGCTCAGGACGGCTCCGGTAAAACTAGTCAAAAACATGTGCTCAGATGACCCCGATGTGCCAAAGAATGCAAGGAAGCAGCGTTGGCAGCAATCTGGCGCTGGTGCATCTCCTGGGATGTAGCAAGCGCGCTCACGTGTAGCTTTTCCAAACCTCTTCTCCACTGCGGGTCCCTTCTTGAGGTGAGGCACCCTGAGCACAGCCAGCCTGAGCGACAAGAGCCAACATGCATTTAACATGATCAATGATGCGAGAACTTTCGAGCACATACAATGCTCATGCATACTGCATACGTTATGCATACATGCTGAGACTGCTGAGATGCGCGAACTCCCATTGCTTGTCAGCCTTCAGGGGCCAAACACGCATGCCATCGTGTGACTGGAACAGCCTTTCCGCTCGGCATCAGAAGTGCTGCGTTGGAATGCCGGCTGAGCGTCACAGAAAGAGAGAGAGAGAGAGAGATAGAGCGAGAGAGAGACAACGTCGCTGAGACATACGCTGCTATCTCGTCTCCTTTCAGGGCTGACTGCGACCGCTCGAGGCGGAATGTTTGTAGAATGCTACTGGCGAAACAGATGCGCTCTAGTGTTGAAACTGCGCATGTGCTGAAGCCTCGCAAGCACTTATGATCGCACTGAACGTGATGATGTCTGGCTCCACTTCCTGAGTAACATCGCGCAAGCAAAGCAGCGTCGCAGCACAATTTCACAAGGTGCCCAATCCGTCCGGGCACAAAGTACTTCAAGCTGCTTACCTGCAGCAGCTCCACTGCAGTGGGAAACTTGCAAAGGCTTCAGCCAAGATTCTGCAGAGAGCATTTTCCTCAGCACCTCCACGGCCTGCTCCCACTCCTTGAGGGCACCGGTGGACATCGAGAGGTCAAGGATCGCACATTTGGGTATACACATCATATGGCATTACTGCTGCTTCGAGATCTAGCCGTGTCCATTTCTTGCAAAACGCAGGTGCGTCTTGCTTGCTTGCTTGCTGCGGGCTATACCCACCCCTGGCGGGTGGGTCAGGGCACCGCCCAAGCCCTGATGAGTCTGCAGATATCTTTCTTTCTTTAAGGGTGAAAGGGGGCGCTACAACCCCTGCAGATATCTCTCTCTCTCTCTCTCTGATCATGGATGGCCGGCGTTCATCAGATGGCCGCGATATGAACACCACACTGAGGAGCAGGAATACATGAACAACTCCAGGAACAAATAGCTGCGTCTAATCTAGTTCTCCACATACAAACAGGAGCGGCTCTCCGAATGTACCATGACGATAAGACGTGGGTCCAGCCTGCTGCTTGTGTTGTCTGCTGGTAGCTCGTTTGGCTGCTGATTTGGCTGACTTTCCAAGCAGCTGCTGCTAGCAGGGTCATCAATCAGCCTCATGCATGCCAAGAAATGCCAGATTGCCTGCCGCACTTCGCAAGCTGTCGCGACAGCATTGCAAAGGGCAGCATCTGGCTCTGGCCCGGAATTGAAGCATTCTTGCATCAGTCCTGTGTGCAGGCCAGAGCATTCCCAGAAGTTTAGCTCTGGTGAGCACGGACCAAGACAACACAAAGTGCAATCAAGGTTCCAACAGCTTGCTGCCACTCTGCAGCCTGGCCTGCTGCTTGCAAGGCTCATTTTTCAAATACCTCTTGGAAACGACTGTGGAGGCAAGGAGCGCAAGCCAGCAATTGCAGCTGACAATGTTGTTGCATCCTCCCGTGGCACTGGAGGATGCAAAGTTGTAGGGGAATCCAGGAGGCATGGGCTGGGAAAACGTCTGCACTTGCAGTTCAGCTGCTCAACCAAGGATGCTAGCATTCCCAAGATTCCGTCCAAATAGCATGCGGCAACATGAGTGATCACATCTGCCGTCCGCGATGGCCCGGAGGTGCGCGAGACAGCGCCACAGGCTCAGGCCCTCAGCGGCGCGGAACAAGCTTGGAGCTGCTATGAAACCAGAGCACCTACAACCCGTACAACCCGTAATTCAGGCGGCTTTTGCGGATTGCCCTCTGCCAACGGCCCCCAGCCATGCCCGAAGCCGTTGTGCTCAGCTTTGCTGTTTATCCGCGTGATGCTTACTTTGTGTCTGAGTCATGTGCCCACGGGTTCCACAGTTCCACCTGTCTTCACATGGCTGGAAGGCACCATACGCGGCACCCATCGTTGATGTCATTCAAGTCCTTGCTGACCATACCCCTATAGAGGTGCATGGTAGGGTCACATCGAAAAAAGCCGAAACGACACGGGGAACTCCGTGCGCCTATGAGACTTCAACATCGACAGCGTGCATAAAATCATGCGATGTAGGGGACTGCAAGTTGGCGCTCTGCGGAGAAATCTTCCGGAGATTTCAGGAGCAAATGCGTCATGGTCCTTGAATTCAGGCATTTCTTTTGCAAACGGAATGGCGGCGCCACATGCGGTTGCATATGCTTGCATAGCATCAGATTCGAGAGGCTGCCAAGTAAGAAAATCCAAGGGGATGGGCCTGTTGAGGAGTGACATACTAATACATGCTGAGCAACCAAGCAGTCCACCCCAAAGCATGAAAGAGAGCGAAACAACAGAAAGAAGATCGTAGATAGTCGGAAAAGCGGCTCACTGCTCTAGATTTAGACTCTAGATCTGGCAACATGCGACTGAAACATGCGCAAGCATTCGGTGTGTGTGAACAAGCTGAAAGAAATCCTGGGTTTTCACTCGGTGCCCTGCTGTTCCTTGACGGATTCTCGCGATTGCATGCTTCTTATGCTTTGTCTTGGCCACACTTTGGCCGCCTTCGGCCACTCCAGAATTTCATTAACATGTGCTGATCATGAAGGAATTTTGTGCATTTCCTCCCGTAGTAAGACAAGGAAATCCATTCATGTTGGATTCCGGCTGCAAATCCATGCACACTCCTTGCGCTCAGGATGCCCTCCCATCTCTCCTTGAATTCCTTGAATCGTTATGTGCAACCCTGCGCATCCCTTTGGTGGTAAATAGGACCCAGCGGCCTGAGCCCAACGAGTGCGGCAGGCTTCCAAGCCTGCCGTGAAGGCGACCTTCAGCGCAAGGCGGGCTGACTAGATTTGTAGAGGCCGTCTGGTAGTCTGCTACTCTGAGGACCAAAGAACCGATGAAGCTTTTTGGGTTTCGGCTACAAGCTATTAGCCGACATGCATTAGAGACCACGCCAGCAGGGAATTGGAGCCTTTTCCATAACCCCAGCTCCTGAATCAACAACTTGGCCTCATGAGCTGGGTGTGCAACTCCCCGAAAAGGTGAAACCTCAGTATGTTGATGGCTGCCTACCGACGTACTGCAACAGCCACTGTTCTGCTATTCCTGGCTTCGATTTCAATGAAGAAATAATTCTAATTGCAACGGAACGCAATCTAAAAAAAAAAAACGACCTCCACCATGCTGGCATGAAACTGGTCGCACTGTCAAACTCCAGCTTCAATCCCTGGCCCCCAGGCCTGCATGACCCTGAGTGGAAAATCATCCACATCTGCCAGCAAGGAGCCAACAAACGAAGCAGCCGCTGCCATGCGCCGGCTTTCTTGCAGGTGAGGGCCACGTAATTCCTGCTGGCCGCACAGTGCGTGCCCCACATTACGAAACTTGTTCCCACAAGCATGTGCTTCAGCTGTTTGCCAGCTTCGGTCCATGGGACTGACCAGCATACAAACGCAAAGCCCCTGCTCAGCCAAACTGACTATGGTGCTGGGTGCTAGCGGCGTTGTATTGGGTGCGGGGAGTACTGGGACAAGCATGTAAAACTAATGTTAGCTGCGGATTAGTAAATGGGTTCCTAACAGAGCGAATTTTGGGCTGAACGGGTTCATGAAATGGGTGCGAACGGAATAGTGCGATTTTTTTTGTCAAATTGAGAGACGAAATTGATCCCAAGCAATACAAAGTTCATTGACAAGGCCTGAGACCTCCCCAAAGCAAATTGCCGAAATTTGATTGTCGGTCCCCAGACGATTCAGTCTCTTTACAATACCTGTTTGGGCGGGCTATTACTCAGAACTTGGCTTTAACAGCCTGCGACTGTAGCGGCAAGCGGGCCGGCGGCGTAACCGGAACTACTCCAGGGGAGAGCCGAAACCGAAAGCAGGACAAAGGATACGGTACCGGGAACTTGCAAAGTGGGGACCGAAAATCGGTCCCCGCCTTTGCTGACGGCTTCTTTGATTTGGTGCCGCGCATGCAGCACTAGCCTGCGGGGACTTCCAGGTGAGGTGAAACGTGAACGAGAGTCTCAAGCAAGGAATCGAACCTCGGGTGTGTCAAAAGAGGCATGCTGTCTTGAATCCTCCGAGGGGCATGGTGTCCCTCATGCTGTCCACGGAAGGACTCCGGAAATCCCTAAATGCAATTGTGATTAGAGTCTAACTGGGGGACCGGAGAAGCGCCTTGGAAGCTGTCTGGAAGTATGCTTGGAGGTCCAGTTCGCCTAATCCCCTCAACGGTTCAAGTGACGGCAGGGCCGGCTGGCATGTTCTAGCAACCCGCCGCTTCTGGTTACAAGTTCGGGCTGGGTTCCTATTTGTTACAAGTCACCGTTACGGACAGCCGGTGCCTGTTACTTCCAACCCTCGCGATGTATTATTCCACAACACAAGGTCAGTGCTTCTTGTCATGTAACAGTCTCATTGAGCGCAGTCAAGTTTCAGACCATGATCGTACAGATCGATGGAGCTGCGGAGCATATGCTGCACCTGCGTCTGCTCAAAGGTCAATGTCACCCCTGACATGAGGAAACGCAAAATATGGCTGCACGCACATGTTTCCGCCGCCACTTGCGATGGCGCTGGCTGGTGGTGACGCTGGTGCGGTAGCAGCAGCTGCTGCTGCTGCTGCCGGCGCCGCTGGCGTTACCGCTGCCGCTGGTGCTGTTTGCTGCTGCAGCTTCGCAACGTGCTGAAAGCCAAGGAGCAACAAGAAAAAAGGAGCTCGCACAAAATCAGGCAGGCGGCCAGACCCAGCGCTTGCTGCCAGGCTCTGACGCGGTCCTGAGGCATCTCTCCCCATGCCGAATCTTGAAAGCTGAAATGCCGTGAATCCTGGGCATTGGTGCCTCCTTCGAGTGGAGGTGTAGGAAGGCTGCTTCCAGCCCGGGTCGTGGATTCAGGGCGGGTTGGGAGGAGCCCGTGAGGATAGTCCTGGTTATGTGCTGCGCTCATGCTGCTTTATACGTTACCAGCCCACGCATTTTTGTGTTCGTTTCTCCCACAGCCCCAAACCCTTCCTATCAACATCGTCAACAGAAATTCCGACAACATTGACAGGCAGCAACAACACAAACTCGCGCGCCCCTTCCGTCTGTGCTTGCTTAATTGACACGAAATAGGCAACCCCCATGTCTACTTTTAGGGACGGATCTTGAAGTCTAGGATGACTGTGGCAGCTGGCACATCATCAAGCCATCATCAAACCTATCTGATTTTAATAGATTTCCGTGAACCTTTCTGCACTCGGTATGGGGGGTCTCTCGGATTAAGCGCCCCTGTGAAGGCCGATGCTCTGGCCAAACCCTGGTTGATATCGGCACGAACGCTCGGCATTCTTTTTACTGGACATGGTCTGCAACCCGGCATCCAAAGCACCGAAGGCCGCGCAGTATGTGATGCTGTCCGCTTCCACATCCTGTGCAGCAAAGGACCGAAACGAAGATGATTCAGCTTTGCCTACCACTCGAATGGCCAACTGCGTCCTGCCCTGCTATTCCCCACAGAATTCCAAGAGCATCTTCCCAGTGACTCTGGCGCGCAGTGTTGGCAATCAGCTTCCTTGGCAGTACAGTTGGCGCTAAATCTCCAAGGTAATGTAAATGGATGTAAATTGCAAAGGCCACCATTCAGCAGAGGCAAGCCCAGCAGCGTGCTCTGCTGGAGGACAGTCCGAGATCGGCGATCTGGAGCAAACCTTCGTAAACAGCAGGATGCAGCTGTGAAGGCATGAGAAATCACGAAACGTCACAAGTTGCTGTTGTTGGGCTATGCTCGCAAGGCCCTGGCGATCTGAGCGGCGCGTGGGACATGCAAGCTCATCACGCTGGCAGATCGAGCTGAATGCTTCAGCATCACTTGGCCAGGCCCATTTCATTGTCAAAGAACGTGAATGATGTGAATGTAAAGTAATTGTAGGCTTCAGAAACTGTCGGATTCTGAGAGGCTGAACAGGTGATGCCATGACATCTGCAACTATGCAACTAGGACAAAAATGACAAGATAACTTCGAATATCAGCTTGTCCTGAGCAGCTGTGCAGCTCGTGTCTACCCGCAAGCCACACACATTCACTCCCGTAGACTCCCGAAACCAGGCCAACACCAGGTGGTCTGTTCACGTTGAAGCAACATGGGAAGTAGGACTCGGACCAAGGAAGGTCTGCACCAGTTCCTGACAGCTGGAAGAAAACCGCAGTGACACAACCAGGATTGCACTACTTCGCAATGAAATAGCCCATCCCTTTTTCACTCCAATGTCAATACATATCAACCCATGTGCGATCCGTGGGCACGATTGCATTGTCGAACTTCAAAGAGAAGGCATTTCTGTTGTTTTTTTGTGCTGCTGCATCAGCTGTCCTTCCCTTCACACTCAACAGCTCGTGGTACCTAAATTTCTTTTTGGGTTGTCCCGAAGGGAAATGTGCTGGGCCTGGCAGCCCGCGGTGGTTTACACCATTTCGAACCTTCGTCTGCGAACAGGGTGCATCGCACGCCTGCGAGCGAAGTGGCAACTTGCCGCGCCAGCTCGGGACGTTCCTGCTGCGCAAGCAGCCACAGCCCTCTGTGAGAAGCTTTCCGGGAAAATGAGGCAAACCTCCTTCAGATTTGGGAGGGATGGGAACCTGAATAAAGGTTCTGCACCGAACTCATTCAGCGGCGCGTGCATTGAACTGAGCGGGCGCCAACCACCATCCATGATGTCTGCTTCAGGCCAGTCTTTTGGTTCTGCGCAATTGCAAACGAGAATATACCGCAAGCTTGGCTTACTCGTCCGAAGCTGACGGAGAAAAGTTCGAATCCTCTGTGAGGACCAGTGTTGGAGAACATCTTTCATGATGTAGAGCTCTGCATCTTGGACCTCACCTATGTGCGATGTGAACTCTAGATGCTCAAATGTGACGTCTTGAGAAGCCCATCGGGATCGATTCTCCTCAATCACTGACAGCACAACGTCATAGCCGACGTAGCGCACGCCGAGATCATGGTAAACGTATGGGGAGAACTGCCAGTCCCCGCACCCGAGATCCACAACGGTCTTCACTTGACGCTCTTTGATGAACTTGCGCAGGAATTCAATCCTAGGCCCAAGCTTTTGCAATGCTTTCGGGTCATCATCATGCTACTTTGGAGCCTGGCTATTGTGCCTTCGACGCATGCGAGCAGCAAGCAGGAGGAAAAGCACTGCATCTACCAACAAAAAGCACGGGACGTGGCCCATGACTATTTGAACCTCAGGCCTATCATATCACTATTTGGAGCTATTTGGAGCAGGCATCCACTTCAAGCAGTGTGCAGGTAAACTACCTGCACCAGATCCTTTTCCCCAGGCACTGGTGGCATAGATTCGCGTGAAAGTGTCTTCAAGACTCAATCCTGAGCTTCGTGTGTAGCAGCGGGCATGCAACTCCAAAAGGAGTGATGAAACAAAACCGTGCGTGATGAGTGGCCTTGGTATGAAAGGCCGCGGACGGTATCGTTCAGCGGATACTTGTGGGAGGACATGGCTGTCTTGCAATCGCAACTGTCGTCCGTGTATGTCATCTTGCAACTACTGCATGGTTGTTGTGATAAAATCTGTACTTCATTTGCTTACTCCGGAGCTTCACACATTCACTGCTGGGTCTGAAGATGATGCAAAGTGCCAAACGACAATTAATCTTTCCTGCTAGGCCTGGGGGCGGTGGTTGACTCTGCAGGGCTTAGGCGTTGCTCTTGCTGAGACCTTAGCATGACTGCGGTTGAAGCACAGCGGTTGAAGCCCACAGGATGCTTTGCAGGCTGCCAAGCCCCTAGCGCCCTAGCAGTTTGACTGCCTTGTGAGAGCACAACTGTTGCAATGAGTGAGCCATGACTGGCCTCTGAAGAGTCCGAGCTGAGCGATTGTAGGGCAGCCCTAAGTTTTCCAAGGATACCGTACCTGTCGCTCTGCCGTCGCTCTGCTGTGCTCTGCAGCCATCCTTTGAGGGCCCAGCTCCATGCTCCAAATCTCTGCTACACTTGCATTGGGCGTGATGACGCTCGTGAGTGGCGCAGGCACCTGACAGGCAACGGGTTACTTTAAGGTACTCGATAAAGCGATGTTGAAACGCACATCTCTCTGGCTTAAAACACAAAAGTCAGCCTTTGCGTAAGCCGGCCTGCCACCTGCGGCAATCGAGTTGGCAAGCACACGTAGGCGACGCACTGTGTTCAGTTACAGTGCTGTTCATTATTCAGCTCAGAGAGTCCAGGTCTCATCCTGATTTTGTGGCCTGCATCCTTGGCAAGTGTCGCCTCAACTTACTATGCAAACCTATTTACACCTATAATGTCCTCCATCTGCCCTGCGCAGCTCGGAAAGAATTGTCGAGGCCAAATTGCCCGGCAGAAGATGAGTTGCAGCAGACAGACATGCAGTCACGTGATGTCACGTGCAGTTGACTCACTTGCAGGCCTGTGACTCGGGCCTTTTGCATCCGTTCACGGGACACCGTGTTTCCCGAGCAGCCGCAAAAAGAGCCATTCCGAAGTCGAATTTATGTTATGTTGAATTCCAGCATGGCAAACGATCTGTACCTGTGGTTGCAGTGACCGGCAGGTGGCTGTACACTGTACATGTCTCTAGGTAGCCTCAACCCTCAGATTCAAGGAGAAGAGCACCCTGGACCAGACCAAAGGTCCCGCAACCCAGGCAAGTCTTGCAGGAGCCTGCAAAATCCTGCAAACTGGCACTCCAAGACCATGTGGATGCCAGGCGGCAGCAAGGCCGCGTTCTCAAAGGCGGGCCGATGTCGCAACAGGTGTTGTGGCATCGTGGATTTCGCATATTGCTCTCCTTGGCCAACATGCATGCGCTCATGCTGTTCCAGCTAGAGAAAAAGCTTCGATGATATCAGAGCTTTTGCGCCGAGAATCTCTAGCTGTGCAGCAGTCGAGGGAATTGAGCCTGACTCCAAGTCTCATGAAGCAGGAATGGGTTTGCTTAATTGTCCTTGAAAATCGCTGCCGGGCTGCGCAACTTGTCGATGCCGAACAAGCCCAAGCGAAAAGTCTGAAACGCTGCCGATTGTGTAAAGTGATCGACCATCAATGGCCTGCGCCCCAGCTCAGCACGTGCCAAAGAGACGCTGTTCCAAAGTGACCAACGACCCCAAGGGGCATAGCTGTGTACATACAAGTACGAGGCAGGTGATTGGAAACGCGCAGATGGAAATAATACGAGCCTGCAAAAAGGTATCTAATGCTAATGTGCTCATAGGCTGCGGAAGGCAAACTGTTTGTCGAAGCTTCAGCCGGTTCAAGTTCTAGGCTGGTCAGCCGCAAGGCTCTTCTACTACAAGACATTCGGCAGATCACGAATCACTTGGGTCCGCATGTGCACAACAGAGACGTTTTGTACTTGCGCTGTTGCGGCTGTTATGCGGTCGTCTTATTCAAGCTCAGCTCAGGTTGAACTTCATAGCGGAAACAAGAAAGAAAGACGTGTACATTTTGCGTGGCAAGATGCACTCCAGCAGCAATCTGAATCCCCAGTGCAGCAAACTTGGCCTGAACAGAAATCTTTAGATTGCAATCTGCAACAGAGCAAGGCTCGGTACTGGCTCAAGCAAGGGCACTCCAGATTTCAGATCGGGGTCTTGCGTGTAGGCAACGACGACGCCCGGTGCTGCAAATCCATCGGCAGCAACGCTCTTGTAGCCTGGGCGATGTTGCAGCTGAGTATTATGCCACTGCGTAACAGCAGAGAGTGCACTATGTCCTGATGTGCTCAAATCAAGGCACCGTGGCGCTTCAGCATGTTGCGGACCATGTCCTCACCATCTTTGAAACTTCATCAGACATGCCTCCTTCAGTACTTCTTAATTCTTATACGGTTGCTTGATGTTGCGAGCAAGCAACTCCGAGCTCCAACTGTTCACGCCGTGCCCGCTCAAAGCCGTATGCTGCTAGCTCCTGTTGGACATCGCCTCAGTGTGACACATTTTCCAACTTGTGCCGCCCACGACTCACTCCAGCACAGCCTGTGAGACTGCAAAGGACTTAGTTCAGCACGAAATCTTGTGATAGCATCGGTGGGCATTGTCGTATGATACATGTGGCCGCCATTCTGATAGGCCTGCAGGGAACCGAGCAAACTGCACACCTCTCGAAGGATGCCGGACCACAAAACTTGTTATGACATCGCCCTGCTACATTTCGGTGGGTCCATATGCAGCCAGAAAAATCCATATGCAGCCAACAGATCGGCCAACGCTGTGAAGTTATGCCCAGCTATATGGCTTCTGGGAATATGCTCAAGCCAACTCTTCTGAGGTAACCTCATGTGCGAATGGATGATGGCGCCTCCATGACTGCAGCCCATTTTCTCAAATCCAACGCAAAGCTGTCAGTGGATGAGCTATCCAGATGAGCGCGTGCTAACCTGGGTTGCTTCACTGGGCTGCTTGGCTGCTCGGACGCTGTTTCCAGCCTCTTGGATGATGTTGCACCGGCTTTAGTGATGAGACCCTGCAATAAATATGTGTTTCGTCCTGCGCTTATTCAGTTTCAGGCCATTGTGGGGAAGTCTCTGTATAATGTGTTTTGGTCTTTTGGGGCCCCCAAAATAAGGGAAGCTGCAAATTTTGAGGCCCCGAGATAAGCGCTTTAACAGGCAGCCCGTTGAAAATCCTTTCCCAGCTCAGCCCTCAGAGATGTCCCAAATGTTCATAATTACGAAATTTGAATCCGCAGCCAATTAGTCAATTTGTGGTTACAAAACCCCTGTTCGAATCCTTGAACATCTTAGCCCAAGACCATCCCTTTTCAATCCCCAGAGACCTCAGAATCGCGGGAAGTTCTGAAGCCGTTATTGAAGACACCAGATCTTTAATTATCTGGAGGCCCTATTGTTGGAGGGCGGGCAACACTAAAGAGAGCGTTCCACTCAAATAGCTGCGTGTACAGATGGATTCTTATGATGCTTCTGTTTGCAGCATCTTGAGCTCGGGCTTGCTCTGAGGCTGGGTAAACTAGTACTCCTCGGGAAACAGCTTGCGCATGTCCAGAATGCAGAGATGCAGCTTGCTGAGCAGCACAATCCTCGGCCGCGATGCATACTCACCAAACACGTTGAAAATCCCTTAAGCCTGCCATGCACTGAAGAAATATCTGGAGATGCCCTCGGCTTACCAATACAAACCAGATACTGCTCAGAACTCAAAGAACCAGACTTGGGCTTGCCCCGCCTTGCAAAGCTGTGCGAAGCTGTGAGGTATTCTTCTTTCTTAGAGAATAGGACGCCCTTGGGCCTGCTGGTTTACGACTGTGTTTTGAGGACTGCTGTCTCATAAGCTTAAAGTCGGATCACCTTGCCAATTTTTCCCAAGCAATATATAAATACATGTATACCGCATTCACGCGCGGATCCTCAAATAGAACCTAGCTTAGACAACGTTTACGCCGCCTCTAAAAGGATGTAGCTGGTACGAGTAGCACAGAAAGCTCCAATGTGCAGAACCAAATTGTCACTTTTCTGCATATCAGAGGTACTAGCAGCTGTGAAGTGCTGAAAGAATTGAGATGTGGTTCATTTTCTTGTGTGTTACGGTGCGTTGGGTGTGATCTTTAATTAAATGGATTTGCCTTCTGGGGTCCAAATTATCAAGCAATTTGCAGGAGATTGGTTCAGGAAACTGTGGTTTTGCTTTGGGAAAACGAGGAGTTCGCACAAATTGCAAGCTCTTCGGCCCGCACTTTTGTCAAGCTCACCTGGCCAGGTACCAGATGCTCTGGTGATTTGGCATGCTCGAACATGCGAGTTACTTTGATTCGGGAGCGATGCATAGGTCACTGTATAGTCTTGGGTATGAACGTTATCATGGTTTGGGCATGGATGCTCTTGTGATCGGATGCGCGTGGAACACGAACGGTATTATGGTTTAGGTGTGGATGCTCCGGTCACTGTACTCACTTGGAACCCGGACGCTGCTTACTGTTATCATTGGGGCTGCCAATGAGCTCTCGCACAGGACAATCGAAAGAGGCCCGTGACTCGTGCTGTCCTTGGCCGGAAGGCCCCAAGGACCCCCATGCCAAGGGTGCGCAACACGCGCCATTCCGAGCACTCGTGTTCCAAGTACTAGATTTGAGCCAAAATCACTTCCTGTCACTTAGCTTCTGGCGTAGTTTGCGACTCTGCTGTTCTTGGATGGTCCCGATCTCTGTCTTTCTGTAAGCAGTTGAAGTCTGAGCTTTTCTGCCTGTCATTGATCCTCTTGTGCTTCAGGGTTCCCGGCTGATGAATCGTGCCCGAGGCTCCCTGATGACGCGGGACCTGACCAGCCCTTCTGCGGCGCACTTATCAGTACGTCCACGCCAAGCCTTTGCATATCAACCTCAAGCAGTGCCACACGAATCCTCGACAGCAAGTCCTATCTCTTCGGTGCATGCCACTGATACTGCTAAGGCTCCCATATGCATCCAGACGCTATACAGTCCTTAGCAGAGCTCGATTTTCGCATCGTTGGCAAACCAAGTTCACTTGGTGATATTGCTGTCCAAGATTCAAGGACAAGAAGCCCTCCAATATTGTGGACAGCTTCTGCTACTGCCTGGATGTATTCGTCCTGATGACATTCACGGTCACACCGCACTCAATCGCGGACAAAGCCAAGCTGTCTGCAGCAAAGACTCAGGCAGCATGATGCCGGAGGAGGTCTCCACATGAGGTGCAAAGACAGTGTTTGGACCTGGGAGCTTGAAAGGATCTTGTGACTGCGCTTGAGAATTGAATGGGCAAAACATGGTGCAACATCCAGACCGGAGCACACTCGTCTTCGATGGCAGCTATGACTTCTTCGAGAGGTGGTGGTGCATACATAGGCATAGAGCCCCGTTCGACCGGCCTCGCCTTCAGCACAATCTCCTTTGCCTGATATGCCAAAGTGGAGGTCAGCAAAGTCATGCCCACTACATCACAGCTAGAGAGTCTACGTAGCTTCTTGCGGCAGGGAAGCTGGCAAAGATCCAGCTTCGAAGAT
The DNA here is from genome assembly GCA_905231905.1 of Symbiodinium pilosum. Lineage (NCBI taxonomy): Eukaryota > Dinophyceae > Suessiales > Symbiodiniaceae > Symbiodinium > Symbiodinium pilosum. The sequence goes on along the minus strand of CAJNIZ010001826.1, from coordinate 5,843 downwards.
TTGGGACCATCGGTACGAGAAATATCCGTTACGAATCACTAGGCACTTGCGCTTGGCCCCGAAGTGACGCGCGGCCGCCTGCATCTGGGCAGGCCCCAGCGTGCCCGACATTCTTATCCATGAAGTTGAGACTGTTAAAAATGTTCTAACACAGGCCGAAAAAAGGGCCTCCCATCCCGTGACTGTACTGCGCTACTGAATGTCATGCGCACGCTTGAACGCGCACGCATCCGAAGGATGACCGTCAGAACCTGCCTCCATCGCAAAAGTACCAGATCCGGGCAAAAGAACTGCGGAGTGCGCATTGTAGACGCTTTTGAGTGTGGCAGCCACGTCTCGCATCACCTTCTTCCCAGTCTAGCAGAACCCTCTCTCTTCTTTGCGTGTTGCATCATGACAGGCTCCGGCTTTCTGAAACTTCGTGGACATATGGTTCAGGGCCTCGAGGAACCACTGCATGAAGGATGGCGATTACTTTCAAAACGCAGTGTGCAGGCTCTGTGTGCGGCACTCGGTTTGTGTACACAACCGAGAACTCCTGCTCGGACAAAGCAATTGTGAGCATGCGAACCGTGAACTCTGCTTTGGCAGGGTTTGCAATCCTGAAGCGCCTCATTGCTGGGTTGGCGGGCCATGTCCCTGAGCGCTCATCAGGTGAATGATGGTAAATGAACCCATCACGCTTGAACGAGATGCTTGCGAGCCTGTAAGCTTAAGGATCAGCCAGAGCAAAGCTTGAGCACAACGATTTGGGCCAAAGCGCAGCTGGACTGCAGCTTCATAAAAGGTATGCCACGCCGTGACTACCGCAGATCTGCTCATGCATGCTAATCAGATGCACGTGGCAAACTGGAAGGGCACAAGTCCGGCTCTTCCACTCCTCAACCCTTCCAAAAAGATGCCTGCGCCTTCGTGCCGCGAGTGGGACCACAGAAGCGAAGGACTGTCCTGACATCAAGTTGCTGCCCCAACTGTCTAACTTGAAACGTCTCTGAGACTCTGAGCACTTTGAGCGCTGCGCTTCAATGAGATGGTAGACTCGCCGCTCAGCCTCTCCCACACCAGGAGATGCCTCGCCAACATGCTATGCCGCGCTATGCGATGCATTGCATGAGCTGATCTCTTCCGGACTGCGTGGACATGCGCGGATGTGAGCTCATGGGTCCATAGTGTTGGTCGCGCTCCAGGCCATCCAGGTCGTTCATTCTATGGTGAAGCTTTTGCCTTGAATGAAGCGCTTCTCAGCTTCGCATCTGGCATGACTCTTGCTCGATTGCCTCTGGCTACAGTTACAATGTCCACATGTGCCAAGTAATATTCAGGCTGATAAGCCTAACCATTTCAAACAAGCCCAAGTCAGCTCCTTCTAGGAGTGCTTGGCTTGCGCACAAATTGAGGCCGCTGAACTCCCGAACCGAAACCAAGAAGAGGGAGAGAGAGCGAGAGAGAGAGCAAAACAACGCCGTAACGCCGGTAAACTAAGACAAACACGTAGGATGCCTTGGACTTGGAACAAACGACAGAATTTCTCAACCAACAGCACACTCAGCAGCCTGCCAGACATTAATGACATCCGTCATGCTGGCTCAGAGAGTTGCTGAAGTGACGACAAGATGCCTAAAGGGACCTGCTGCCCTTTTTGCGAATGTTCACATGTCTCTGGAATGGGATCAGTATGTCTAAGCAAGGGAGAAAATGAAAGCGGTATCAATAGTATCAATGTCCTGCTTTCTTACGCTCATGGGTAGTCTTCCGCGCAGATTGGGAACGCACCTTAGCGTGAGATGCCCATCCCCTCCGCGTCGCCCCTTTGCTGCCTGATCCAAGAGCTCCCGCAGCCATCTCTGGCTCTGCACTTCGCTGCCGTTGGCTCCTGGCACGGCTTGCCATCAGAACAAGACCCCCAGAGGACCCAACAATCTCCGAGCCTTTTTCCTGCTGAATCTCTGCCTGCCACAGGGCAGCATCTTTTCAGAAATGATGTGAGCAGAAGCAGCAGAAGCAGGCCGAATGACCTCACATGACAGAATCACACCCCAAAAGCTTCTGCTCTTGCCTCACAGGGTGTAGAAGGCAAGTAGAAGGACCTTATCAATGATGAGCTTCGGCTTCTGCTAGGTAATGTTAGCGGTTAGCGCACACCGGTGGCAAAACAACATTGGATCAAGAGCCCGGCGGCGCAGTGACCAGGACGCATGACAATTGCAACACCATCAAGTGCTGCTCCTGAGGCATACAACTGGCCCTTGTACTTGCTTCACGCCGGCTGCAGGATGTACGATTTTGCTCTCTAATTACTTTGCGAAGTTCCCTGCATAGGGCGTGGCTGTCGTGAAAGCGTGGCCATGTGAAGACCTGAGTAGCAACTGAACTCAGCTGGCACCACTTGCTACAGTAGTGCTAGCTTGTTACGTCTGAACAGCTGAGAGATGTGGCAAAAAAAGTGTTTGTCGTTACACAATTGGTGCTGTTGTTTCTTTGTCCTCAAGAATTCAGAATGGATCCAGCATTTCCAACTCGTCAGAGGCTGTAGGCACCGAGAATTACAGCATCTGGTGTTTTTCACAAACAGCAGATATCGCCAATTACCGCGTGGAGCCCTTCAGAGTCGAAGGCTGCAGGGGCGACAAATGACGGTACGAAGGGTTTGAATAGTTGCAAAATTAAAGACATGATGAATGCCTTCATCAACAATAAGAGCAGTAGATGGCAAGAAGGTAGTGAAGGTAGTGGCAAAAATGAGAAGATGCGAGTAGGGTCTGCTTGAGGTCGCGCTACGGTTTGAGAAGGAATCGTTATCAAAGTTCAGGTTCATGCTAGGGCCGGTTAGGGTCATGTTTTGAAACCAGCAGAGTGCTGGCGGCCTCCCACTTGAAAAGCCTAAAGAACACCGAGAGCGTGCGAGGATTGGCTGGAGGCTTGTAAGCCTTGCTAAAATTTGATAGGATTCGCCGGCCAGCTGCTTGCTAATGTTTCTTCGAATCGCAGCACTCTTGCACCCAAGAGCAACTTGTGGGCACAGCTCAGGTGTCTGGACCACCACTCAATCTCAATGTAGGCACAAGTATGCGCCTTCCCCTGAAGTGTCCAACACTGATGACTCGAGTTGCGTCCTCACAAGGGGAAGGGGGGGGGCAGCCAGCCACCTTGCAGACACTGACAAAGATTCAGGAAGAAACAAAACCCATGCAGCGTAATGTTTCAAGCCACGGAGGGCAACAGCCCTGCCCACTTGCAAAAAATGAGTGATGAGAGCATGTCAAGATTCATAGTATGCTTGCGATATTTGTTGGAATAGTGACATGCCACTCTTGCGCCGAGGGTGGGGACAGCCCCCTGTGGAAGATAATGAGATGTGAAGACTCATTGCACGCCTGCAAAGACAGAATAACGACCGTTTGGTAACGCAACAGCCAACCCTTAGGACCTCTGCGCTTGCCATACCCTGCAGGTTGCCGCGCGTTCTTTGCAAGCACGATGGATTGCACCGAATTTTCTGAGATACACATTTCTTAGGCACAACTGAAGCCCGAGAGACACATTGCTGCGCCTGGCAGCCTGGCATGGTCTTTCTCTGATCCCTTTGAAAATGAGGCCTTCCAAGAGTGGAGAGTTTACGGTCCCCATGCAGGTAAGTCCAGGAACAACGAACCAGCAGGGCTCAAAAAACTTGGCGACGGTTGAAAGATGTTGAACTGTTGCAGGTTTTCCGGCGTTGAGGGCTTGGCCGCAAGGAGCTCAGCGCAGAGGTGAACCTTACAGGCAGCGAGAGGTGATGTCTGATGAATCTCAAGATGTTTAGCCTCTCTTCGCAAGCTGGAGCTCGTGGAGCTCAGCGTCAAAAGAATCCACGAAGCTGCAAGGAACTTGGAATCCAGCGCTTCAACCACGAGCTCCTGCGACTTGTTTCTTCCGGCTGGGGCTCAGACACAAGCCTACTATTGTTCGGACATCCAGGGCTTTAAAGTAATCAGGCCGTGTGACCGGAACTTCACGCGCAAGGAAGAAGGAGACCATACCCCACCTTGATCTCAGAAGCGCTATTCAACCCCCGATGCAGCATCTGAGATATGCTGCATGGTCTGATGCATTCGGACGCGGACGAAAGCTGGATCACAGCAAGCGAGCCGGATTTTTTGCTTTCGCATGTTGATCGAGTGTTGCCAGGGGTTCCCTACAGAACTTAATACTATACTTGCTTCCATGCTTTCATTTCCTGCTGATCAGAGGTAGAGCGCTCTAGCCCTCATAATGATTTCGCCCCCCCTCCCGCCTGTGGAGCCCCCCCATCTATGGTTCTTCTTTGAATGAGCCAGCTTCAATGAATGTCTGCGCATGCCTCTCGGTCATGATTTTGCAGCTTTGCATGGGAAGATTGGCATGCCGATGTTTAAGCCATCTCAGAGTCGCATTCTGGCAGGCACAGCGGACAGTGTTGCTACTAGACCAGCTAGACCTACACGTTGATCTTTAG
>CAJNIZ010001825.1:116376-129327 GCA_905231905.1 Symbiodinium pilosum | reverse complement strand
CACAGGCCACCAGCGCAATGACGAAAGCTTTGCACACGGCCATGACGCAACACAAAGCAGTTGACAGATCTCAGGGACTATCAGATGGCAATGCCGTGCCCTTACTCTGAGCCGACAAGATCCCCCGCAATCCGGAGAGGCTAGGCAGATACCATGTCATATACACTCATATACTATGTAAGACATACGTCAAGATCGGCACTCTTCTGATTGGCTGCCCAACCCAGCCTAAGAAGTCACAACAGGGTGGATGGGGCTACGACATACTCCACATACACGTCTTCCGAGTCGAAGAGGACGAACTCCCTCACCGGCTGTTGAAAGGAATGGCCATTTCTGATCTCCAGTACAAGCCTAAATTCTTTGCCTGCCTGTAGGTGCCACGAGTCTTTTCTCGGTCACCACATACGGAATCGTAAGGACCCTCGATGCAGGACTGCACAAGTGCCTCGCAGCATTGATCTTGTTCACCAGATGTTATGAGAAGGGAAGAGAATGACCTAGTGGAGCAGCCTAAGAACCAAGCCTCAGGATCGGGAGACACCTCATCGGTGTAGTGCACTTTGCCCCCGAGAACCCGGCAAACCAGCACCTGCAAAGGTTAGCCAGCAGGCGCGTGCAAGATGAAACTCAGAAACAGTGTAGGTTCGTGGGCTGACAACGCCCCAAGAGGAGACGGCTGTGCCAAGGAGTTGAGACCCTTGCCGCATACAGGCCATCACCGTTCGGCTTCGCATACTCATCAGCCTGCAACAGCCCCTCATTTCAGCAAAGTCTTTAGGAATGGGAGAACAAATTGGCCCACTGCGCCTTTGTGATGGACTCAGCAAAGTACAGTCCTGTGCTGACTCTACTTTGCTGACTACTCGACTTCCGTCTTCGTACTGGAGCAGATGGACACACAGGCATGAACGTCAGTTGGTCCTTTACCGTAAAGTGTGCCAGTGCTTGATCCAGCCCGACTGACCTTGAAATCGGTCTGACCTGGATGCATCGGAAAGTACGGTTCTCTTGGTGGTTGCCCAGGTCAAGGCATGGGCAAATGGCTTCGGCAGCCGCAGGGTTGGTCCCATGAAAGAGATACCACTCATTGCCTGAAATCCATTCAGGGCTAGGTCCTGTTGCACATCTTTCCAAAAGCCCATGATGCAGACTGAGTTTGCAAGAACAGGCTAGGTCGTCTTACGCGCCAGCCCATGCAGAAACAGTAACTTGTCATTCAGCTCATCCAAGGAACACTCTGAGTGAAGACGGTTCGCCTGGCTATGCACAGCTTGGCAGGACAATGTTTCCACAATCCACCAGATTCTACAGACAGATGGAGCTGCTGGCATCCCACCTCTTGCTCTGCAACACAACGTTCAGCTTAGAATGATAAAAACCGCAACGAGGTGAGAGGTCGTCGTGGCAATTTTGGAGTGATGTGGCCCGATCTGAGCTCTTGGAGTACAGGCTTACAAGCCAGTGGGATTTTCTTGGAATAGGATGTAAACAAACGCGGACTGCCTCCGCGCTTGCTCTGAGAGGCCAGACCGGCACATGATTCCTCAAAAATCTTGTTGGCTGTCAGCGCTGCCACACCCGGGACTGTGCTCTGCGCCCGAGGTCTTGAATGCTGAGCGTCAGGAAATATCCTTAACTCCGTGGCTGGCAAGCCAGCTTGGGTACCGAACCGCCCAGATGAGAAAGGTCCGCACAATTGTCTCTCTCCCAGAGTACCGTTGTTACGTTCAGCTGACCAGAAACCTGCCCCAATGCGCTTCAATTCGGACATCCTCTGCACAATGAGCAGCAGATGAGTGCGGAAAAGCTCCTGCGATCACAAATTAAGCCTAAGTCCTAAGTCAGCCAGCTATGCCCGCCAATTGTTGCACCTGACTTCCTCCCTGCAACCAGAGCTAGCGGAAGCAGGCCTTGGCTCCCCCGATCTTTTCCATTGCCACGCTGGTCTTTACGTCTGCAAATAGCTCCTTGGAAAGATCACAAAAGCCAAGTTTGACGTCCAGCTGCTCTTAAGGCATGATAACTCCTGATGCCACCTGGGCACCGGCGGCTCCTCTCTGGCCAAGACATCGCCACGGCGACACGCATACTCCTCAGGCAAGTGCTTGCAGCCGCACAAGCACCCCAGCGTGACCTAGCACAGCTGCATGATCCTGCCAAGAATTCTTGTTCTCATTGCGCTTCACGTTCACCACCTCAAAGCCCGATGGGACCTCCAAGTGAAAGTATGCAAGACTGTCTGCTGAAAGCTTGAGTTTCTCAGCAAGTCTTTCCCGGAAGGTCGGAAAAAGCCGGCTAGAGCGGTTCTATCGTCCCAGGGAGCTATCCTACCGTATGACAAAGCGTTTTCTTTGCCATAAACGCCTCGACAAACGACAAAAGCATCACCGTCACGCAGGCTCTGAATCAGACTAAAGAAACACAGCTCAAATCACACAGAAATCTGCTCCTAATCAAGGGGAGACTTGCGAGTGCTCGCAGCAAAAACCATCTCCCAGCGGCCTTGGGATTTGTTGGATTGTGCTTTCCACGGTCTTTCGTGTATGCTTTCCTGGACAAGAGGCACACAACTTTCTTAAGAAATGGCCGCAGGCCACATCAACCCGGCTGAGAGCAGGGCCTATATGTTTCTTCCAAGAGCTTCTGCCACTCATCGAGCTTTCCTTCGGCCAAGGCACGTGCTCAGTGGAGGCATCCCCTTGCCCTCTGAGTAGTTCAGTGGGAGTCCAAGATGCGATCCTTGCCCCTTCGGCAGTTTCCCAGAATAGGTGTAATTAGGTGTAAATTTAGACGCATTCAGGCATTTGGGGAGATGTGCAGATGTACCTCATATTTTCGTGTCGGGCTTCTAAGCAAGAATACTGGCCTGTCATGGAAATGAGTTCGTTGAAGTCCCCATCATGATTCTTCCAGTAGCCAGGGAACCTGAGTGCATCATTACAAGATCTACAGGAACTCCACAACACTGAAGGAGCTTCCTTCAAGGTTCAGACGGCACTTCACCTGATGTCAGCCTTGGCGCCACGTGCAGGCTTCCCTTGTGCTTGCAGTCCTGATGAACACAAGGCGCAAGATTGTGGACCAACGCCCCGGCTTTACTTCTAAGGACTACATGGCAAAGTACCAAAGGCAGGCTGCGCCTAAGAACAACCGAGAGGTGGTGTCCTTGCACTTCTTTTCATGCCGCTTTTCCTGCGAGGAAAGGCAAGAGAGGCCTGTACCAACGAGCACCCCAGGGCCTCGTCCCCCATGTAGTTTTCACATGGGCAGCCCAAAACCCCACATGGTGAAGAAGACATCATCAAACTGGCGGACCTCACATCCGCAGTTGCCAAAATCTGCACCAGCCACACGCACAAGAAGACAGCCTTTTGAGCTGCTGGCTTGCCAAGCATCTTCTTGACGCCTGCAGGTGGAAGGAGTCAGCCAAATGTGCTACAGCACTGCAGGCCCTGAACGCGGGCCAGATGGGGAGACGTGGCCCGCCTAGTTCCAATCCCAAACGAGGTCCCGCCCATGCTGCAAACTCGCCAAAGTTGACCACGCCGTTGCCATCCTTTCAAAACAGAAGCCAGCACAGGCACCGAGTAGCAAGACAACTAGCCAGCGTCCTCGTCAAGATGATGCCACGCCTTTGGCAAAACAAATATTCTGAAAGATCTGAGAGGATGACGGAAGGCCTCATCGGTGATCTCAGGCAGCGATCCGCAGCAGGCCCTTGGAATCAGACAAGGGGATTGCAGCTGGCAAAATCTCTACGACCCCTGCCTGATCTTCTCCAGGGAACCTTCGAGCTCCTTCCTGGACAGCTTTCCAGAGCCGTCGGCATCACTCCAATCCTCAGCGAGAGACAACTGACCCTAAATATCTTTTGCATGCTGGCCAGCAGGCCAAGCCGAGGTGGGCGCGAAGACCACTTTAAGGCTGATCTGCTCAGGCTGAATGTCCTGCACCATGCGCTGTGCTTCCAATCAAGCATGCTTCGGTTTGAGAAGCCAACCAGTCGGCTACACAACACGGATCGGGCGTGAACAAAGCTGCCAAGACAGAATCTTGCCTTGGTCATGGAGCAGGCAATGGCATAGTCCTTTGGCATCAAGCAGATGAAGCTGACAGGCACGAAGCTGAAGAGCTCTGCACCGCACCTTATCCTGAAGCACAAGCGCTCTTTTCCTTGCTTGCCCTTAACCGGCTTCGCAGCTTGCCACTTCTCATCCTGCTCACCCAGCTTGGTCAGGCAGGCAAGCTCGCGCTCACGCTCATCGATAGCGCGGCGAACTGCTGCGTCGTCAGACTCTAAGAGCTCCTTCATGCAAATCGCGCGTGCGGCCAAAACTTCAGCCTCCAGGACTTCCAAACGTCTAAGTAGGTCTTGCCGATCTTGCGTGCCAGCAGCTGTCAACCCAGCAGAGACCTCAGCCTGCTGGTACTCTTTGACACGGCCGGAAAATTGTATTAGCCTCTCAGGTGGCAACGCATGCCACTTTGAAATCTTGTTGCTTTCAACTGGCCTGTGTCCCTTCGCACAGGCCAACGTTATGTGCGGAGTGCGATTGACTGAAGGACAGCCTATCACACCAAGAGCTACAACCCCGTCAGCCTCGCCGATGGAGACAGGCTCGAGAGCAAGCCTTTCTCCAGGTCTTAGCTGACGTATGGATTCTTGAAGATCACCCGACACCTCTGCACTATTCGCTCGAGCATCAGCCAGTGTTCCCAAACAGATTGTCATATGATGGGCAAAGACTTGCCAGCCAGCAGGGACGAAGTCGCCAAAGGCATCAAGTAGCTGCTTGCAGCAGTCGGCATCTAGCTCGAGTCCTGCAAAGACAGCAGATCCCTTTCCACTGCCTGCAGACGGCGATGCACATCTCAACGAATCCTGAAGAGGTTCGGGTCGTTTAAAGACGTGCAGGCTGGGAATGTCCGAAGAGTCTGCAAGAAGCATTCGGCACTCCAGCCCCATGGCAGTTGCCAACTTCGACACAGCGCAGATCTGCTCTGCATCAGCAGAGAGACATACCATAAGCTTGTCGGGCGAGGAATGAAAAACCTTGAGCTCTGCCTCTAAATGCTCAAGTTGGCTCCGAGGCGCATCGCCTTCTGCCTCGCCCTCCACACCATCCTGTGGTGGATGTGCAGGCGCCTCGCTCTGGAGGAGAGAATTGTAGCCCAGTCGTGTGAGGTCTGACCATGTCTCCTCTTCCGAGATGGCTGTTTGGCGCTCGTAGAGCTGCACAAACCCGCGGAGAGTTAAGCCGGAGGTCTCTGAGGCCTCATCTGACTTCCAGTGGAACATAGACTTCATCTCACTCAGCTCTGCATCTGTGAACTCCCTGCCATCCTTGTTGGCAACTCGGCTGAATGCCTGCAGCTCCTCATCGCAGAGGACTCCATCCGCATCCTGGTCGAAGCGCCTGAAGATCTCGACGAGAACCTCTTTGAACCTTCGCGACAGAGCTCCCTCTTGCGTGAGAGCCTGTTTCTTGGGCTTGTCCTCCGATTCTTTCGGCTGCTTTTTCTGCTTCTTGCCCATGATTTTCAGTGCTGGTTCCAGTCACAAGTCACAATGTAGGAAGCATGCAGGGTGCTCTCCTGCATGCGATGCTAAACCTTGAATTGTGATGCGATCGAAGCACCCAATTGTTCGGGTTGAGTTCTGGATGTAGACTGCGTGTTGGTGCTCATGGACTTGCCTTGTTTAAGAACCCTCAATGCTAAATGCCTTAGATGTTGAGCAAATCTCTACTACGAAGCAAAACATCTGCTGACGTGACCCAGGATGACCCAGGCAAACATGCACGCATGGAGGGCTAACCATGCTGGTGCTGAGCTGGCAAGAAAAACTGCAGCACGTCCTCGTCCAGGGGGTGTGCCATGGCCTGCACATCAAAGCAAGCAGCCTGCACAACGCAGCTGCGTCGGCTAGGCCTTCAAGTGGGTTTCACTTCGATCTCTGCATCTTGACCCCTTCGGACATGCCTGCTGCCGTCCACATTTCAATGAGACTGTATTCACAGTAAACACCCTGCCTTGCGAGAATCAACGGGAGGTGGAGCCTTCCCTTCGCAGGTCGAATCATGAAAGCCGCCGCCCTGCGGGACACAACTCTGCCCTGTCAACAACTGAGGCCTCCGACCGTATCAAGCATGTTAGCAATAAGACTTTGAAACCACATGTTGGACCGCCAACCTTGTTGACAGCGCACATCCTCGACCAAATTCCAACAATGCTCTCATTCCCAAACAGTAGCATTCATTTGCATGCCCGCTCTGTCCTGCAGCAAGTGTCAAACTTCTTGCCTCTTTTTGTTTCTCCAGGTTGACAACGCCTCGTACGCAGCCCGAACCAAATTCATTCAGCTATTGGGCCGCTCACATAGAAAATTTACATTTGTGCTGGGCTTCGCTGGGTTGCTATAAAGAAACTTGAATCAAGTTGCCATGATACGGGTATTTTTCAATGCCATAGCCTCGCATCGCTCTAGATGGCTTAAGAGGCCGTTTGTGCGTGGAGAGCGGCTGGAAAATCAAAATTGGCGGTCATTTGCTGTCCGGAATATTTCGTTGTTCTGGTGTTGGCTGCTTATGTACGGGTTGAAGCTATGGCCAAGAACATTTTCCAATATGTATTTGTTGGAATGAAATAACCATTGTTGCCTTGGTCCTCCAACCCGTCGCTTCCCTACTGTATAACTGTCTGCGGAGTTGGGCTGATAGCTAACTTGTCTAAGAGGATCTTCTGGGGGAGCTCTAATAATGTGACCTGCTAATCTGCCGCGACGTTCCAGCACCAAATCCGAGAACAGTTTCAATACCCTCTTATTTCCCGAGCGGTTTTTTGTTGATTTCTTCATTTGCTTTGCGCATCACAACTTCGTTCGTGTTTGCACGATTTACATACGTCGTTTGCACTCCGAGTATTTTTCGAAACCCTCTGAGTTGAAAGGCGTTTACTTTCTTTTGCATTGCCATTGTAAGGTGTACTGTTTCAAGACCGTATAATAGCTTATTCTTTATTATTGCATCGTATACCTCGAGTTTCCATTTTTTAGAACATCCTGCTGCTTTCCATAAGGGTTCAAGCTTATACCACGTTACGAGTGTTTGTTGCATTTTGTGATTTATCTCGTGTCGAACATGCATGTTTTGTGTAAGCTGGTGTCCTAAATATGTGGCTTCGTAAACTTTTTTGAGTTTGGTGCCATCCCTGAATCTTATTTGGTTGTCTCCATTCATTGCAATGAATGCGCATTTGTCTCTATTCAATTGCAAGCCAAATTGTATAGATACTAGCTCAATCTAATGAAGGATGTCGTGTGCTGCACGCGTGTTTGTTGTAACTAGAGTATCATCAGCATAATAAATGCGGTCCAAATCAATCCCGCTGTGTCTAGCGTTGATCGTTCGCAAAGAGAGGTTGGAACAAACATCATTATCGATGACGCTCATGACTAGAACAAACAAATATGGTGACAATGGGCATCCTTGCCTAATTCCTGCAGATTGTGTCTTAATGCCTGAATTGCTGTATTCATCTTCCACGTAAAACTTTGCATGCGCGAAGCCATTCTCAATTGTGTTAATGAGATGTTGAGGTAAGCCTAAACGGTATAAGGCGATACTTAGCTTGTCATGCTGTAGTCTGTCAAAAGCTTATTCCCAATCAAGCAGAGCAATGACTAGATTGCTGCCTTGCTGTTCTGAAATATCCTGTAAGCGACGCGTCAGATAAATGGCATGCGCAGTGCTTCGGCTGGGTCTGAACCCATATTGCGTGGGACATAGATTCTCTTCCAACGTTTGTTGTAATCGGTTTCTGATCAAAGACATGTAAACCTTGTACATAGAATTGAGGAGAGAAATAGGACGATAATTGGCCGGTTCATCTGTGTTTCCTTTCTTATAAATTGAGACCACTCTTGCTAAAAATAATTCTCCGGGCGCTGATGCCACTTCCCACCACTTGTTTAGAATGCTTAAAATATGCTCCCTGTTGCCCATATCCATCCATTTGAACAACTCCATCATTAATCCGTCTGGTCCACGTTGCTTGTCGGATTTGGTTTTTGATAGTACTATCTCCATTTCCTGTAGTGAAAAAGGGTTCGTGTTGAAGCTGTTTTGGCGATTGTTAATGAGATTCCTCCCCTCAACTTGCACATCGTTTTCGTTGTACCAATGCCTCTGCTCTAGATATTCAGCAATACTTTCTGCTCTGCGACTGGGTGGCACATAGTTTCCCCTAATATCCTTCATTTGCACGAATCGAGGCTTCAAGTCCTGCTTCAACCCCTTAACCCCTTGCCATTTTTCTTTCTGGTGTGGAATTTCTTTTAAGCTGGTCAAAACCGCATGTTTCTTGTCTTTTTTGGCTTGCTTAGAGATATGCTGATTGAGTTCGATTACTTCCTCCATTTTGCCTTGTTCATGCGCGTCTTGTCTTTTCTGTATGAGACTCCATGTGTGTCTAGAAATGTAATTTCGTTTTTGCTTCCGGTCTACCATTGTAAGAGTTTCCCTGGCTGCTTGTGCAATTGCTGCCGGCGTTTCTTTCCATTCTTCTCTATCAGGCCTCGGCCACAATGCAGCAAGTCTTTGGTTATAGGCACGACGTTCCTGCGCGGTTGGCTGGTAGGGTTTCCTTATTATGGTAACTTAATTTAACAGCAACCCCGTTGGATGAAGTGACTGGTCTGACGGTCAGGGCAGAATGCACTGGCTGTACTCTACTATACTCTACTTTAATCTACTCTACTCTACTATACTAACACTTTAATATGCTAAAACAACAATAATACAATAGTATGCTACAATAATACAGAAACTGTACTATAATGATATATACCGGGTACTAAAATCTCATTAAAGATATACATCATAATACAGTACTATAATATTACAATACATGCCACTCGGTTGCAGCCCAGTGTCTTTCCGCAAGCAAACTTGCAAAGCCTTGCCTGCAGCCATGGAGTAGGAGCTCAGCTGTTCGGATTCTTGATATAAGCACATACATGGTAGTGTATTATAGTATAATTCTACTATACTGTAATATACTATAGTATGTTCTAGTATTCTGATAGTATATCAGAGTATCTTATAGTACATTGCAGTATATTATGATATACTTGCAGTATAATATACTATATTGTAATATTATTCTTGTATTTTCATGTATATCTGCATATGCTGAACTGCGCGCCTCAGGATCGAAGTTCTTCATGTCGTTCTCATCCATTTCAGATACCTCGGGCAAGTTGGAGCTCTGCCTTGGACTGAGGCTACACTTGCATCACATCCAGGGGCCCGGCATTGCGGTCAAATGCACCGCCATCTTCAACATGCACTGGCAGTTTGATAGCACAACAGACAAAAGCGTTACTTGCGAGGGTCTCCACCAAGCGGAGGTGAAGATGCGCAGCAGCACATCACCCGCTAAATATTGCCGAAGCTGCCTTCTTTCTCCCAGGTATCAACCACTTCTGGTGACTGACAAGCCTTGATGCATGAGATGCTTCAGCAAGTCAGCAGGTAAAGTGTCAAAGCACTCACTGAAACACACTTGAAGCAAGCGGCCCCCATCTCGGCGACTCCGTGGTTTTAGGGATTGCTACAACTTAAGAAAACGCTAATGCTGGCTGATGCTGGCTGTAGGATGCTAACCTTGACAACCTGTCATGAAACACTCATGATGATTACTTGCTACTATCTGCTCAAGCAGGCTGCACATTCGAAGTCAAGTCTGCTGCACACACAGGTAGATGCCTTGAATCCGACCTGCAGAAGCACACCTTGAAGAGCTTCTTTTGGAGGGCTTGCGTTCGACGTAGCAAGAGAAACTTCTGGCGGGCTTCTTTCCTGATTGCCCACCTACGGCGGCACATGACAGATTCGTCTGTGCATAAGTGCGGGTTCTTTATCTCGCCCTGCTGCACCTAATTGACGGTTGGCTGTGTATAAAGGGCGAGATAACCCTGTTCGAGGATTTTTAAGGCCTCGGCGCTCTGGTACCGAGGCACATAACATTGACAACACTAAGAGTCTGCCTGCCTGCGAGAGGCACGGCAGCAGCGAATTCAATGTCACTGAGATCGATTTGGCATGCAGTCTCTCCATTGGCCCAGATATTCTGGCCTCAGCTGCACTGTACGGCTCACAAGCGCCCATAATATCAAGACCTACCTTGCCTGCAACCTACAGCAAATGTTTGTTGAAGACCGTTGTGAACATTCTCTTTCGTTGAACCGGGCAGGCTCGCTTCAGGAGTCTAACCATGGCGATAACACCCAAATCCGTGGCTGGTGTAATGTTAGCTTCGGATTAGTCAATGGGTTCGTAATAGAGCGCATTTTTGGCTGGACGGATTCTAGAAACGGGTACGGAATAGAGCGTACTTTTTGCCACATTCAACGGAATTGATGGAATGGATCCCTGGCAATGGAAACTTAACTGACAGGGCTCGAGAGCCCCCAATCAAGTTTGCCGAGATTTGGATGATCCCCGGATTATTCAGTTCCTTTACTTGTTTGGGGCGGGGTAGTAATCAGAACCCCTCTTTATTTGGCAGCCCCCCCTCTAAACCACAAACATGTATGTAGAAACATCGTAGTTATAGTAGCTCAGGGTGTTGTCCTTCTTCAAAACTGAGCTCCTTCTTCATCGAGATACTCTGGGCGAAGCACCATGCTCCTGTGACGTTGCCAGAAAGAAACAAGACATAGGGTCAAGCGCGAAGGCAACAATGTAGACCACGGAGATGCAACAAGAGCAGGACCAACCGAACGGCACAAGTCGGGAACCATCAACAGTCCTCGAGATCCCTCTAGCAACCACCGGCCATGCCGTAATCGCCCCAGGGCCCTCGACAGAGATACGTGCCCAGAGACATGCGCTAAAGAAACCAACCGGCCCTTCCTGGCCTTGACCCGCAAGGCCAGCCATATGGTACCTGGAAAGGACCACTTGTGGGAAGGTAAGAGCTAGGGAATCTAGCCATTATTCAAGACACAACCACACGCGCACGCTTGGTGAATATCACTCATAGCGGCGTGCTGGCGTACCTACGTTGAGCAATTGAGAAGCTTTGGCAAACTCTGCCTGAAGCCCACCAGGCCTTTCGTTCATGCTGTTGAGGAAGATCATGGAACATGAAAGTCGCAACAAGAGACACCTGGAGACTGGGAGATTATGGTCCGAATTTGGGCATACCTCTTTGCTTGCACCACACTCAGCAGGCAACATGGTCTGACGGGCGGTTGCTGGACGGAAGGGCGGTCTCCTTCAACGGGTGGCCGCGCAAATCTGAGTGCTCAACTCAAACTGAACTCCCATCTTCTGTGCGCAGGGTCAACATTTCGCAGCCATCTCTGCTGTCCTGTTTCAAGCTTTGCTCGTCGTCCACCTGTGTGACTGCCAACACCGAAAGCGCCTTCAGAGCAGAACTTCCACATGATTGAATTCACAACGGAATACATTGCGGTTGCACGTGAGGAGATGTTCAACATGTTTGTAAGACCGCAGATCCTCTGTAGATTTCAACAAGCAGGCCTGGTGGGAGAACCACACATAGTCCAGTGCGCCCTTGAAGTCCTTGGCACATAGCCATTCCCAGCATTTTTTGTGCGATTTTCAAGCTGCCAGTGGCCTCAGTGTAGTTTGTGAAGGGCGCTTCCTGGCCTGGGCCAAGACAGGCAAGGACACCAACATGAATCTTTCTCGGTTGAGACTTGTTGAGGTTCCCTCCATTGCAGGTCTGATATGCTGTCGCCAACTGCAGGTTGTGCTGCATGTGATCCCGCAACCTCAGCAAGTCGGCAAGAGAGGTCCTGATAGCAATGTTCACGGGACTAAGGCATTGGCCGACCCAGGAGCCCACAAGGATCATGCCGTAAGTCCTAGCAGAAACACTCACAACACCTGCAGGCTGTCCATGGGGCATGAAAAAAAGGCCTCGTGCCCTTCATTGACGTGACCATGTCGCAGAT
Source organism: Symbiodinium pilosum (assembly GCA_905231905.1). Lineage (NCBI taxonomy): Eukaryota > Dinophyceae > Suessiales > Symbiodiniaceae > Symbiodinium > Symbiodinium pilosum. The sequence continues at coordinate 117,338 of CAJNIZ010001825.1, read as the reverse complement.
ACTCGTAGACCTCAGCTCAGCTCAGACTTCGGCTTGCATAGAGACGCGGTCTGCAGCTTGCATGGAAATCTGCATCTTGTTAGAAGCACATGTGCTGCGGGCCAGCCCGAAAGGCTGCGACTGCCGAATCTGGCGTGGAGTTGAAGTCTCCAGCCAGAAGCAACGGCCTCAACGCGCAACAACTGCCAGGTCTAGAAGCCCACTCGCATCTGATGCAGCCAGAACCCGCAAAAGTGAATTGGAAGAGAGGGAATCTGAGCATATCTGCATATGGTCCCATCGTGTCTGCTTCAGGTTCTGGAGCAGCAGGTGCGTCTGCGCAATGAGTGACGTCACCAGTGGGACCATGCGTCGCAAAAACATCAACATCGGCTTACCGAAAACACAATGGACAAGTCTCAGGTGCACTGACACCTGCCACAGCTTCACATCAGAAGCGCTCGGATCGCACAAGATGTGGGTGTTAACCTTCAGCACGTGCGAAGACCAAACCCATACATGAATCATCTGCCGTGCTCAGCTGCCAACCACTACTAGACTGTGACCACCATTCGGTCCAGCCTGCCGGAGCTTGTCAGACAAATATATGTTCATGAGTTGTTCAATGCCTTCATGTATGTAGGTGCTGAATATCCCAAAGACCTTCGCGTTTCTATATCCGCCAGGCCTGGCCGCTGTTGGGATCAGCCTTGATGTGCTGATCTTCCAGCAGCAGGGCGAGAGCAATATTTCCTGCACACTTCGTGTCAGAATTTTGAAAGCAGAATTGAAACCCTAAACCCTAAACCCTAAGTGGGGGGGCCTTTGGACAGCCTTTGCATGTTGGCAGCATCTTGATGTCCAAAATGCCGCTGCAGCTCTTGCTGGGACATGCGGTCGTAGTCGATTACCTGGCAGGTACATTAGGGTTATATTAGGGTTATATTGGGGCTATATTGGGTTTAGGTTTTTTTTTTTGAGCG
>CAJNIZ010001825.1:83167-116342 GCA_905231905.1 Symbiodinium pilosum | reverse complement strand
GCCCAGGCGAAAGTTTTCAGCCCTCAGAAGCCGGAACACTCGCACTACCGGTCTCCACGACCAAATGATTGGCTAGGCAGGCCTCAAGCACATGCTCACCGTAAAGCCGTCTGATCTGGTCAGATGTGTACCCTCCAGTGCTCCAAGCCCGGAAAACACTAAGGCCCTCCTCACTAGCCATAAAGGCCGTCAAATCAGCATCGGAAATCAGCCCTGACCCTTTCACTTGCTCAAGCTGGCTATGCGGCTCAGGCGTCAAGGGACTCACTCGCTCAGTTGGGCTCTGACTACTCGCCGCTTTGTCACCCCCGTTGTCCGCCGTCTCCGCCACTTCATCATCCATCAGCTGCAAATGTAGCCCGATCGTCACAGGCACTCCAGGGACCATGTCAAAGTCCAGTCGGCGCACAGGCTGCAGCTCACCTTGAACTTGTACACTGAGGACCATCTTTTGTCTCTTCACATGCCTCTCCCTTGGCGACCCTGGTGCATTCATCGAGCTCCAAACCACCCAGTCGTCCCATTCTTGCGCGTACTGGGCCTGCAATTCTTCAAACCTGGCCATGTCCTCTTGCTCTTCTCTGGCCTTCTCCTGCTCGTACTCCTGGAGTTGCCTGGCCAGCACGGCAGCCTCCTTTGCCTGGGCAGCACGCTCCTGCTCCACCTGGCGCTTGACCTCCAGCTCGTCCTGCACCATGATGTCAACACTTCGGTGGCCGTCTTCTTGGGGCAGAAGGTCTTCTTCCTGTGTCTCCTGCACAGTCTCCGGCACTGCACTGCCCCTGGCTTTTTCCCTTTCCACACGCAGCTGACGCTCCTCTTCCATGATAGGGCCCAGTAGCTTCCTCCACCATTTTTCTCCCCAGGCCCTGTCGTCTGCACATTCCGGAACTTCACTTTCCACCGCCGAGCTACTGTCATCAAAGGCCACCGCCGCCGCCTCAAGAGCCATTGCCCTCGCTCCCATGGCCAACCTGCCTGATCCACAGCCATACCTTCTGGCCAACAACCCTCTCAGCAGTGCGGATCTGACCCTCGCCTTCTCCTCCGTCATGGCAGAGAGCTCATCTGTGAGAAATTGTAGTTCAAGCCCAAAAGTAGAGATGCCGTCCTCCACCACCTTCGCTTTCATGGAGGCCTGCATTAGGCTGCTCTCGTCCTCCTCCGGGCGCCTCCGTCTTGTCTCTTCCCTTGCCGCAGCTATCCGCTGCTGCGCTATTTCTGCCACCTGGGCCATCACCAGACTGAGAAATTGCTGGTGCCAGCAGGATGCTGACATCCTCCGCCGGCCAGCCAGCTATTGTATCTCTGACCCGGTCAAGGGCCCATCCCGGGTACCCAAGATCACCCTCATCTTCCATGTCGAGGAACTCCCTCCAGAGGTGCATGGCGTTCTCGACCGTGAAGGGCTCCTGGTCAGGTCGCGGGCCGGATGCACTAGAAGCCGGGCATCCACTCTATTTTTCCACTTCATCCTCATCATCTTCTTCGATATCCTCTGCCTGTACTTCCTTTCTCCCACTGGCAGACCATACTGAGTAAGGCCTTGCTTTTGCTTTCGGCCCTGCTCTTTTGTCCACCTTGTCCTTCTTCTTGCCCTTGCCTTTCGTTCTCGACGGTGATGATCCCCTCCAGTGATCACGCTTCCATTCTCTTTGTCTTCGTCGGTGCCATCCCTCGTCATTGTTTTGCTTTAACCACCTGTCCCGGGCTGTGTAGGTCCTTCTCCACGGTGGGATCCCCGACCCCCACGCCATCAAGACCACGCAATCCTCATCACCACTGTCAAGACCATCCTGTTGTCCATGTAGAACAGTTCTGTGTCCCTCATCTGGTCGTTCAGGTAGTTCTGGGCCATCTTCTAGCTGTGCAGGTAGAGCAGTTCCATCTCCTTCATCTGGCCGTGCACGTAGGTCATGATCATCCCCTTCATGCAGGCCAGCGCCGTCATGTGGTGCCGGTACTTCAGAGACCTCCTCCCGCTGTCCATGCAGAGCAGGTCCATGTACTTCCGCCGACAGCTCAGCCAATTGAAGACTATCCACTCGGTCTCGTGCCCCAGGTCCACAATGCAGGGCCTCGCCATCATCCTCACCACTTTCATGCCCTCGTGCCTGTTCCTCCGGAAGTTCTGTAGCCTGTCCCGGCAAACCAGTGTCTTGTCCATGCAGAACAGCTCCGCGTCCCTCATCTGGTTGCTCAGGTAGGCCAGCGCCATCTTCCAGCTGTGCACATAGAGCAGTTCCATGTCCTCCATCTGGCTGTGGATGCGGGCCACGGCCATCCCCTTCATGCAAAGCAGCTTCCTCCTGTGGCGCCCGTACCTGGGAACCCTCCTCTCGCTGTCCATGTAGAGCAGATCCATGTACGTCCGCCGGCTGCTCAGGAGATTCATGACTACCCAATCGGTCCTGTGCCCCACCTCCATCTTGCACCTGCATCACGCAATCAGCTTCCTCATCCCTCATCACGTGCTCGTCATATGGTTGTTCCATGTCTTCCAGGCCAGTCCTGGAGCCAGGTCGCCCCCGGGCTGGTGCAGCATGTTCCTCCTGGGTTCCATCTCCACTACCCGTGGCCTCTGACATGTCCAGCTGGCCGTCCAGTAGTGGGGCCAGGCTCGGCTCCGAACTCGCCGTAGTAGGTGACCCCACCTCCATGCCTTGCTCATCTTCCTGCGGGAGTCTGTCCAAATCCCTGCCACCCAGGTCATCCTCACTCTCAGCTTCCACCATCTGGTTCATCAACCTTCTTCTCTTGTACCGCCGAGACGCCGAGCGACATGCTGCCCTCAATCTTGCCCACCAGTTCTATGCCCAGTCTCCGTTCTCGTTGGTGTGCACGTGGGTTTAGGGTTTAGGGTTATATTGGAACTATATTAGGGTTATATTAGGGTTATATGTTATATAAATTTGCAGAATTGTGCGCTCATAAAAAAAGTTCCGCCTGCTTGTCGAGGCGTCGGAAGCGGGTTTGCTTGTAAAAAGTCGCACAGCCTGACAAGCGCCAAGTGAACACGGACCCGACGAGATGCGGACAGCATGCCTTCTGCCGTGTATTTACCCCGATGGAAGATTGGGTCCTGAAGATTCAGTTGAGACCAGCTACTTGAAACAATAACATGACCACCATCGAGAGAGAAACATGGACTGCTTCTGTCCCGCTTCTTCTGCTGAAAGACACCCTCATACCCGGCTTCTTGTAGCCCAGGCCTCGCACTTTCCGCAATAACCAGCCGAGATAAGTTTTCAGATCAAAAAAACTCCTTCAACAATCTGAGAACGGAGCCTGAACCAGTCGTCGAAGGCATCTTTCTGCACCTTGATGATACAAGCGATTTGACATGCTTTAGGATTGACTTTCTGCACGCCGCCTCCTGGAGTGTAATGATGTCAGCCGCATGGGCTTTCAACTCCTACAGTGTCAAGATTCTCTCTTCAAACAAAGGCCTAATGCAACCTGACAGTAACAGAACTCTGGAGGGCCTTCATGATGAGGTGCTTTCTCCACGTCCAGGACAGTGCCCATTTTTCACAGTATGGATACACCTTGTGCACACAGGCACCACAAAGGAAGCATGCCAAATCTGAACTCGGACGCGCGTCGTCGACAACTTACTTGCTAACAGTAGGGCCGAGCACTGATTCCGTGGCATAAAGATCTGCAAGGACCTTGGTGCATGTTCACTGACCCAACGCAATGCCAAGAACCGGGCCTGAATGGAGCATGATAGAGCTTGTAAGCCATTGACATTCCAGTTCATTACTTTGAACTGCTTGTTCAGCCATTCTGCCTAGGCTTGCAAACACTTGCTCAGATCGAGAGCTGAGGCTTCCGATCGATTAGACGTACTTTATCAGATTTTACCTGCACGAAGGCCGACACGTTGAGGTGCTTTCCATTGGTTACCATCCGCCGAACTCGCACCTCAAGGCAGGAGCATGCAAATCCGCGCTGCTGACACTCAAATCTGATAACATCTCGCCTCCTTGGGTGTTGGAATCACAGTGCCCGTCGTGATCACCATCTTGCCTTTCTCATCTGCACGTCCATCCTTGCGAGGCAAACGCTCCTTCATTTCTACTTTGTGCTCTTTAGTTTTCCTTCAGACAATCCCAGCAGAATCCTCGCCTTGATCAGGGGCGTGATCTCCAGGCGCAAAGGGCGATCAATGTCCTGAGCCGTCTGGGCAGTCGCGCATTGGCACGCAAGTGACATGCCCGACACCGTCCATGGAAAAAAAACGACTTGCTGTTGTAGTGACGTCATGAGCGTGCCGGGCCGGCCTCCTTCTGCGGGCTATAGTTGCGCGTCTTCGCCTCTGTCCCCAAGATGTTCATACCGATTTCAAAGGAGTGGGCTACAAGCAAGAAACTGTATCTTGTGGAGGGGGGCTCTTTTTGCTCCGGGTACAGTTGACAAAACGCAGGGCGACGCAGGGCTTTTGGGCAACATGCAGGACACGCAGCGGACAGCACTTGCGATGCAATGCTCCTTCATGTCAAGTGTGCTGAGTCCTCAGCAACCTCCACCCACTCGGCAACAGGCTCCTCACAAAAGACACCCGCCCGAGCAGCAAAATCGACACGTCTAACTCCCAAGCTTCTACTTTGTTTGGCTGCAGGCTTCTGCCATCACTTCCAGGCTCTGATGATCTCTTTTGCTATGCAGGCAATCCAGTCGATTGCACCTGCTGCCTACACTTTGCACTGTCTCAACCCAACGGACGCGTCACTGCCAGAGAACCACAAGAATCTAAGCTGCGCAATATGACACCTTAGAACCCTCCACCCTCCAGCTGGGACGCTAAGACACAGCACGCACCTGCTTCGCATCCTCATCAGCATCACCCCACCTGCTCCATTGGTGCTTCCCCAGCAGACTTCAGATCGCTGACAAGACTTCCGGGCTCCAAACTTCTCCGGAGGGATGCTGCTCCATCCTTTGAGGAAACATTCCTTCGAGACCGGCTGCACATAAGCATATCTACAGCAATCTGTGGACGAACGTACAGACAGCGGACGAGTGAAAGATGTGTTCAGTGCCACTAACTGTTTGCGCCGCAGCTTTTGAACAGTGTGCTGAACAAGCTCTTCCGTCCTTGGAACAGTAGCACAGGCGCGTCTTTGCCTCAGCTTCCGGGTATTAGCGTAACTCAGTCATGGGTGGTTTTGCACTAAAGTTCGCACGACATCCCTGATCTGGGACTGCTTGTGCGGATGGTAGAAGCAAGGCCTCGAAAGACCACAGAACAAGACTCAAGTACATGATAGTACATGGCCTTTCGGCAATTTCTACTTGGCCTGGCCTCACAACTGGACCGCGAAGCCAGCGGTAGTTCACGTAAGGGCCTGGACACGATGGTGAAACATCAAATGCCTGACCGGTCAGAACCAAACGAATTCACATCTGCAAGCTGAGCTCGTGGCAAGTGCCTTTATCTTCAAATTGCCGGCCTTGCCTGTCCTTGAGTCCTATGTAGACGGGCACCTGCTTCGTCTTGCGGTACATAGCAGTTTCTCTAGATCGGGGGAACCCCAATGTAACCCCAAAGTACTACAGTCCTTATTATACGGGACCCCAACAAAGTACCGCTATTTTTTGGGAAACCGTAGACCCTAAACCCTATATAATCCCCATATCGCACCCTTTCCAGGTACCCCTCATTTTAGGAAGCCCCCACATGGATCCGGAAACCGCCGGCGGCCCAGCCTCGGAAACAACCACAGGGCGATGTCCACGGACGAGTTCAGCGCGTATGACTGAAACCATTGGCTGGTCCTGAGCAGCTGAAGGCTATATGGGGGTTTTCCTTGCGGGGGGTTCCTGTAACAAGGATTATAATGTTTTTGGGGGTCTCTATTGGGGTCCCCCGATTTTAGGAAACTACCATACCACTATATCGACTTCAAGAACCTGACAGAAGTACAGAAGAACAGGGTGAACAAGGTCCTCATCAACAGAAGCGGACCTGCTGCTGCTCGAACCTGCACCAAGCCAGTCGAGTTGCAAAGCGTCCCCAGTAGCCCCCAGAGCGCAGCTCGAACCGGACCTGTTTCTTCTTCGCTTCTTCCAGCGGGCGCCATGTTTTTTCCTGACAGATTCAAATAATTGTTAACCTTCTCGAGATTAAGGTTCACCAATGCAGCCAGCGAACCTAGTCACCACGGCGCAGCAATTTCAACAAATGTCAAGCTTAATGACCAAATTGTTGGGTATGTTGTTTGGTACGTTTGGACGTGATGCAACCTTGCTTGAATGCTTCGGCATGGAGTCCTTGAGCCTATCTTCGAAATGCAGCGGCATCACATGCAAGCAGTCAACCAGGTGCCGACAAACCAAGATCAAAACCCTCTGGAGGCCCGACAATCAGAAGCAGAACTGGGCACAAATAATCCCAGATGCTTTTTGCCGTACACATCCTCATTGAAGCTCGGGTGGCCTCTTCTTCTTGTCGCTGCTATCGGCCGTAGCAGGAATCTTTTGGGCCCACTTCTTGATGAGGTTGGCCCATTGCACGCCATCGGCCTTGATCTCTTTGGGAACGTTGGCTTCAACAAGCGACTTTATCCAGCAGCCCTTGACCCACTCCAGGGAGAACTTGCGTTCAAGAATTGTGTTGCCACTTCCTGTGTCCACAGTGAAGATGTCACACTTAATGACGTTGAAACACGTACCATATGGCACGTCCAGGGACATGATCACGCTCTCCAGTAAGCACCTTTCTTCACCACATACCACGTGCCAAGTACATGCACAGCGCGATTCCTTTGGACACATTGGCGCTGGAGGCACTGGAACGCGCATTGACATCGAGCGCAGCTTGCCCTGAACTTTGGAGCCTGACGAAGTGCCATCGACCCATGGTCCAAGCTCAATACTCTGCATGTTGAGGTCTTGAAAATGCATGGACATCAAATTCAATTCCGTTTCCCAGTCGTTGCTCTCCAAATCCTGCCGGATGGTTTCCAGAGGAATCTTTCCAAGGTCCTCAACGAGAATTTGCTGCGGTGGCGAGGCATCCTTCTCTGCCATGAGGGTAGAATTCAAGCGATTCCTGTCGCGAGTCATAGCATTCGTCACGCTACGCACGGTTGCTACAGGGGCTTCCACTTCTGCCAGGAAAGTTGGTTGCCACCTCCTGCGACGAACATGCGAAAAGCCGCGAAGTCTGTTGCTCCACTTGTTTGGCTCCAAGTAGAAGTCAACCGCATACTGCCATCCTTCTGAGTCTGAGGCTTCATCCACGACAATATCCCATTTGCATGCGCGCCTTCTACCTAGGAATTGCACCTCCTCAATTGGAGGTTCCTCACTCTCCGCTGCCTCGTCCACATCGATGTCTTCAGGAATAAACGGATGGGGCAGGTAGTGGTCTTGGATAGACATCCATTTGATGGCCTTCTGATAGTCATGTGGGAGAAACGGAGCCCTCCAATCGTTATGCCAAATGGTCGTCCGCCTCTGAAGCTCCCACACAAGGCTCAGCTGCTCTAGGTCTGCAACCATCGATTCAGCTGATACTGTGGGTGCTCGTGCACGCGGGCCAGCAGCTAAGGTCTCACCGATACCCAAACCGCTGCCACTGCCTCCCATGGGAGAGGGACTGGGAAAGGACACGCGCCGATCATCAGATGGCACCAGGTCAAAGAGCCCTGTACCGATGAAATACGTAGCGCAGCTGTGCATGTGTGCCAAGGCACCCACATCGAAGATCCGAAGGTCAAAGCTATCCACCATGTTACCATCTACTTCAGCTGACTGCTTAAGTCGAATTCGAACAGGGTGCATAGAGTTTGTCCTTTCGGTGATAAGCCGGGCCCATTCAACCATGGACCAGGAGATTACCAACCGAGCTTCCATCCCCAGGACGGAAGAACGGAAACACAGGCGCTCTGAACTTATATAGAAGGTGCCCGGATGACGAAACGTCTTTGACTGCAAAAGACATGGTATGGCGGCAACCAGCAGCTCACCGGTACCAACCGCAGTGGAGAAATGCTCGACGAAGTTTTCCAAGTCTTCACCACTAGCTAGGGAATCTAGGCCCAGCTCTGCAGCAAGCTCTTCTGGCTCATATTGCCGCAGGTTGCTCGATGACGTCGAGCGTTTTGGCTGCAACCATCTCTCAATGGCGGCTAAATGTCGCACTGCCGCCCTCAAGCTCTCCTGTGGGGCGCTTGTGTCTGCTTTGGCAACGGCCTCCCGTTGAAGGCGCACGCATTTCTCGCGTGTCGAGCGCAGGTTTGCGGCCGTACGGGAGGGGTCATCAAAAAACTTGGTCAGACCGACCCAGGTCAGACAGCAGTCCGTAGAACAGCACGGTTGCGATGTGCGAGTACGTGAACCGCATGGTGCTCGGCACCAAGACAGATCGGCACAGCGCTTCACACCAAACCATTGCAACATCGAGCTACTCAAATCTCTCGTCAATTGTGCTGCTTTGGCTGAAGTAGATTGGAGTTGTGGGGTGCATTGTCGCGGAACAAGTGCCGAGTTGCTCGGATGGATCCATACTGCGGCATGCAGCGAGAATGGTGAGCGCAACTGTGCCAGCAAGCATACTTCATCATTGAGATCTCTTTGGAAGTTTAGTAGTCCCTGATATATTTCTTAATAGGAACCCATGTCACCCATGTCCATTCATGCTTTGGGGAAATAGCTAATCTGAAGCAGGATGCGCAACTGCATTTCTGTACCGCAGCACAGTCCCCAAGGTGGGCGAGTCAAGCGATGTTACTTGGTGCCAATATCCTGCTGGGATGTACAAACCTCGGATACTAGACAGATTCATGCAGGCAGCGAACTTCTTCAGCTTTCTGATACTTTCGCAAATGCTAGGATGGCATCAACAAAGGCAGTTCAGTTCACCTAGCGGACAACTAATTCACAGTAAGTCTTTTTTGCAGCCGGGTCACACTCACCAGAGTGCAGGGTAATGTTCCAATGCGGCACGGTCACCGCCTGTCAACTTACTGCATCCTGACATTAGTTGTTTGAGCTTCAAATTTTGCTGGTAGTTAGCAGGAATGCAGGAATGGACCCAAAAATTAATCCCCGTATGAGACCGTATTCAAGTCCCTAAATTTTCCCTTTCATTCCATCCCCTCTAACCACCAACAAGGAATTGTGTGGCCTGAGTTTCCGTTGTAATCCAGGATCGCCTGCCAAGCGCCAAGGGCTACCATACCATACTACAACCATGAATCTCAACAATCAACTAAAGAGTCACAGCGCGGCCTCCCATCTATAGCCGAAGTCATGTACTCAGAATAGCGAGGATGTACGATCAACACCTTAGGCTCCGAAACAGCTTGTCTCGAGACAGAACGAACCTGGGAACTCGTCAGTTCTTGCCCCCTACATACTTACAAAGCATCACTAGCTTCATGCGCCACGGGTGCTCTCAGATGTGCCTCTCAGTGGTACACTCTGAATCCGCCAGTCTATGCTGCTGCCAGGTCACCCTCTTGCGTCCCGAACACATTTGGAGAAATCCAGGGCTCTGGTCGTAGTGAAAATTGGTAACAGAGTGTTGGTCCTGGTTTCTCTATCGCAGAAACTTTGCAAGAGAGACTTCCCGAAGGATGTGCAGACAAGGCTCTGAGCAGTAAGTTGAAAAATCAGCAAAGATGTTTGGATCCAGCCCCATACTGTGCAGGGTTTCCTCACCTTCAGCCACTGGCAACTTTCAGCATAAGCCGTCCAAAATGCCTCTATGCGCAAGCAAGACACGCTGCCGTGGTGGAAAACCCTGCCGAAAGTACATCACTGGTTCGGACCGATTGTGGCTGAACCTCGCGTTGCCGAAACGCTTGCAGCGGCGTGCCAGATACAGTCGTTCAGAACTGCTGCATGCGCTTCGAACGGGCTACCTGGTTAAAGAATGTAAAGAATGTAAAGTACAAGTCAATAGAACAAATACTGAACTGAATATGGTTGGACCTGCTTGCATGGTGCTTTCTATGCAAGCAAGAAGCCGGATGTCGCTCGGGCGACTCCTGCACAGGTGGGCGATCGCATCCTGAAACTGTTCCATACGATGCACCTGAGCTCTTTGCATAGATAACACGGGCATTCTTGTTGTGGTGGCAGTCTTGCGGTGGCACATGCCATTCAGTGAGGCGCATGTGCTGGACGTTCAGCAGAGCCGTCTGCGAAGCGGAGGCCGTCAGCATGCTGCAGAACCTGATCCAATTAGATTTGATCCTATCGACATGGCATGCAGTGCAGCTGAAGTTGCAATGCACCATGTCCAATCTGCACAGCGGCTTGGAGGGTCTTAGGCTTTGGATTGCAGATCTGAATGAGATTCACAATCTTCCTGTACATTAACCGCATTGCTGTCTGGCAGTGGCTCCCGACTCTGGCATGCACAAGCAGCACAGACTGAGCGAGACACTTCCCGCTCGACGGCATAAGAAGAGAAGATCCCGGTGGGCGAGTACATCATGAGGGCTGGATGATCACCACACGGATACCTACAGCTTTACTACATCATCTAATTCGCGGCTTACCTTGCAATCACATGCAGCGCCAACTAGGTGTAGCGCTTGGGGTCCACCAGGTCATCCAGCCTGAGCTCAGCAAAGTTTGGCGACTTTGAAGGGCCCAGCATCCTGGCATCCCCAATCTTTGATGTAAGGGGCGACTTGAGCGAGAAAGGCACGTTGTAGCCAGAGATCAGGCACGGCTCGACTGGGGCAGTTTCGCACATGGCCAGCTCGACCTGAGCCAAACTTAGGGCAACAAACAAAGCTTTGCGGCCAGAACTGAGTCACGCGCTGTTGGCAGTGAGCACCATATGTCCACAGGCTCCACGGATGGCCATGTGGCTGCAAACCGGGCAGACATGCGTCCCAAGAACCTGGTGATTCCATGTATTTGGGACACCATCTGAGATCCGAAGTCTGGGCATCAGGCTGATCTACCAGCTGGAATGCCAGCACCGTCGTCACAATTGCCTCGCTGCCAAAGAGAATGTTGTGCTTATGTTCACACAAGCATAAGCACCGAGCCCTTTGCAGAAGCCACGGCAAGAATGAGTTGCAGAACAGTTAGCAGCTCAACCTGCAGGCAGAGCATACAAAATCCTGCAGTCTCGAATCAAACCTCATGCTGCAATCACGCTGTGGACTCTTTTGCAAGCTACACGACGCACAAGGGCTTCACCTAGGTTCACTCAAGCATGTCAAAGCAGCTCCTGGTTGCTTCCAAAACCAAAACCAACCTAGAGTACAAGCTGCTGAAGAAGGAACATCCATGAACATCCTGGAATAGACGCATCTACAATGCAAAGCAAGCCTGCAAGTCACTCGGTGGTCGCGACGCCAAAGCTGCCCCAGCGGACGCCTCCAACGACCATGGCAGGACACGTTGTTTCTATCACTGTTCTTACTACATCTCACTACTTCTACTATTTCTATTCCTATGGTACTATTACGCGGACACGCAGCCCGCCGCAGGATGTGGGCGCGCGTGAAGCGGGCCCTAAGAACCCTAGAAGCCCTTAACCCTAAGATCCCTGATTTCCAAAAACCCTAGACACTTCAAATCCCAAAATAGTAAACTCAAAAACCTAGACACCCTAAACTCCAAAAACCCTCAGCCTGAAACCCAAAACCCCTAAACCCCATAAATCCTTATAACACCCTAAGCCCTAAAAACACTTAACCCCCGAAACCCTAAACACCCTAAACCCTAAAACCCCTAAACGCTATGGATACCCAAAGTGACCCTAAACCCTGAATGCCTAAAGCCCCCCTAAACACGCTGGACCCTGAAAAACCCAAAAGCCATAAATCCTAAAAACCCAAAATTCCGAAAATCCTAAACCCTAAAAACCCTAAACAACTCCAACCCTGAAAACCGTAAACCCTAAAAACCGTAGACACCCTAAACCCCAAAAAAACTCACCCTGAAACCCAAAACCCCCTAAACCCTATAAACCCGTATCACCCCCTGAACCCTAAAAATGCTAAACCCCAACAACCCTCAACACCTTAAACCTTACAAAGCCCCTAAACACCATAGACCCTGAAAATCCTGAAAACCCGTAAACCCTGAACACCTAAAACCCCAAAACCCCCCTCGACCCTAAAAGCCCTAGAAGCCCTAAACCCTAAAAACCCTAAATCCAAAAATATCCGAAGACCTAAACACCCTAAACACCCCTAACCCCCAAAAGAATAAAACCTAAAAACCCAAAACACCGTAGACCCTAAAATCCTTCACTCTCAAACCCTAAACCCCCTAAACCCTAAAACCCCTTATAACACCCCAAAGCCTTAAAAGCCTAATCCCTCAAAACCCTAAACACCCTCAACCCCCAAAAACCCTAAACCTAAAAATGCTGAAGCCGGGATTTCCGGAAATTGCGGAAACCTCAGGGTCTGGGCGCCCTATGATCTTAGACACGTTATCCGTAGGCCGCAAGCTGCAGGCGTCGGACCGCCACGTCATGGGACGCAGGCCATGGGACGCAGGCCGCGGGCCGCGGAGGCGCGCGGCTACTATTGTGACTTTTATTACTATTTTTGGTAGTACTTTTACCATGACATACCACGACCACGGCAGGACACGTTGGCTCGCTGACGAGGGTCTCAAACTCTTGGTGCTTATTCAAAGTAGTAAGAATCATGGTAGTAGTAAGAACGATAGTAGTAGGAATAAATGAGATAACAACAGTAATGGTAATAATAAGAATAATAGTAATAGGAATAATACTGATAGCAATTGTCGCGGTAATACTATGGGGCATAGAAGCTCAGAACGCCGCGAAGTCTAGAGAGAATCGTAGAGCTCCAGCGCTGTGACCTCAGGCTTGGCCCAACAGAACCCTAAACCCTAAAACTTGAACCCCACACCCTAAACCTTAAACCCTAAAACTTAAACCCTAACCCCTAAACCTTGAACCCTAAACCCTATACCTTGATCCCTAAACTCCCAAAATTCATGCAGTATCTTGCTATGTGCCAGGCCCAAGGCGAACGAAAGAGGGCTGACGCCCAGTGCACCCATAGCCTGGCTTGCAATCTGGAGATGAGGGCCCTAAAAACCCAAATGAACCACACGGCCCGCCACAATTTGAAGAACGCCCCACTTACTGGGGGTAACTAGGAAATAAAGGAATATACTCTAAAGGGATCATTCCCCTTTTCCCTACTAACCACCAGTAAGTCCATTTCCACAATCTGAAGCCAGAGCACAGCTGAGATGGCTCCGTCAGCCGAGCAAGGGCCAAAGATGAGCTGAAAGAGCAGCACTACCCGAAACCCATCCTCGCGATCACGAAGGCTTTACTGGGTTGCTGTTCAGGAACTTAAATAAAGTTACCATAATGGGTATATATAGTAAATAATAGGGTGTCCCCAATATAGTGACTTAATTTAAGTTCCTTAACAGCAACCCAGTTTAAGCATGACGGAGATGGTCCGAGATTGGGACACGTGTACACAGATAGGGATAAAAATGTTGATGATATGTATACTGATGACAAATGTTCCCACAAAATGAGGAGGCAAGTGGTGAAATGCCAGTGAGTCACTACAATGAAGGCCGAACGTGATGACACAAGCACATGTTCTGTTTTTGTTGTGTTTGGTGGCTCACGGTGGATGATCACTTTGAGTGGTGAATGTCTTGTACGCATGCTGCTGGTAAAGCGAAAATCAGACCTGTCATTTGGCACACTCCCCTAGACAAAAAAAATGATCGGCGATTCATGTTACCACCGCTGAGGGCCTGGGACTAGGACAACTAATTACCCTGCCGAAGAAAAAAATGATAAACACATTACCAACATGATCTTGAAAGCACCTCGAAAACTTTGTGCGGTTGCTGTGTAGTCGTGAACACGTCTTGATAAGTTCTGGTGAATGTTTGACCGTCCGTGAATATCAAATTTGTTGCAGTCCTTCAATCAACCAGCCTAATGGATCAAGTCGGCCTTTGATCTTGTATCTATCATTGGGAGGGACAACCAAGACGAGATCTGTTTAACCCTTGGAGGATGGAGGATAAGTGGCTTGCTATTCTAAGAATTGCAAGTCTTTCACACCTTGTTGTTTACAAACCACACTCTGTATGAATGCCTGTCATAATCTTTTTTCCGAATACTTACCTGAGTTCTTGCTGAGGGTGGGGATCCGGGAGCTAATGACTTGCACCAGATTCATTGCTTTAGCGTTTACTGAGTTTACTAGCCCTGGCAAGCGTCAGCCAACTTTCGTAAGTAAGAGCTAATGTTGCTGCAGCAATTACTGCGACTTCCACGTTGTTGAAGGGGCCGTGTTTTTTGCGTTTTTAAGTAAAATACACTTTCGTGCGTCTCCGCATTGCAGAAGTGACTACCGGGTTGACCAGCGGTGCCGTGACTTTTGTACCCGCTGTTGCTGTTGGCATCCCAAAACATCCAACCCAATCGGGCGCGTTTGGATGACAATCCTCAAAACTGTTTGACTTTTTGCGGAGCAGAGGAGAGAGAGAGAGTCATCTTCCGAGTTCCCACAGACCTGCACAACCTTGGAAGACCCACTGTGTTCAATCCAGCTTCCACATCTCCTGTGAAAACCACATAGCTTCGAGCGAGAGGAGTCCCTTAACACATGTTTCCAAGACTATGGTGTTTCTTAACATGCGCTTAATTGATAAAGAAGACTTTGCGGGTACCCAGGCTGAAGGTCCCCCAAGGTTGCCCCATACTGCGAGTTAGCCCGTTCTATCAGGGCCTCAGTAGCGGATCTGCGATATCGAGAAATCATCTAGGCTTGGAAAGATGGCACTGACAAACCCTCATGGCAAGCCATCCTCCCGCGCCATTTTGCTGACCTGAGCTCGTGAGCTTCCATGCTTTCACAACAACAGCCTGGCACATGACAAGCGAGGCACAGAATCAAGAGCATGTCCTGCGGTACCTTTCAGGCCTCAGATCAACGGGAAAGTTGACCGTGCACACGCACCTGGCGTGCGTGAAACTGGAGAAGTGATTCTCAGCTCCAGTCCCTGCAAGGGTAGGTAGCGTGACCTCAGAATGACAAACCCATCGGGGTTGACATGACATGACCCTTCCTTTTCTTGTGACCTGACTTCTCTCAATGAGCCTAGGTGCGCAAATCTTCCTGGCACAAAGAGAACAGCCGCTGCAAGTGTGTCGAGAAGGGCCGCACAGCCAGATCCCAAGAGTACCTGAGCAGTTCCAACTTCTTTCCGGCTTGACTGGAAAGTTCTGAAAGACGAGCAGGTGTGATTCTTGACAAGTTGCTGACCCAAACATGGTCGAAGCAGCAGCTTCCAAATCTGATGTGGGCGGAGAGCTCCAATTCCAGGGTAACTTGTTCAACAGGAGAAATGTGAAATACCTTGGCAGGGTGTCGTGCCTTCTTACTTTCTCACAGCTTCAGATGGGGATCTTATGATTCAGCCTTATTCCTGACCTGCAGTGCAGGGACATGCCCTTGCTCTTGCCATATTCTGTCCTTGGCTGTGGGGTATTTGCCTCTGGTCCCACTGGCCAAGCAAGAACCGAAAACTAAGTTCAGCCAGTCTCTGCAACAAATTCATCGTGTCCTCAAGGCTTTCCTGGCTCAAGGACGATTGCCAGTCCTGCAGGACTCGGCGAACACAATGAGTCCGCATCATGGCATTGGCAAGACCATGTCCTGCATGCCCATTGCCACAGGAAGCAAGGCAGCATAAGGGGCCAAGCTGCAAGCCGCGATACATAAGCAGATCGTCCCGGAAATTAACCGCCTGCAGCGTCGTTCTAACTGTGCTCTGCTTAAATGCGCGTCCAACCGCAGTACACGGCAAGAACTGCCTCATGGAAGGGCTTCGACGGAGACTCTGCATGATATCCTTCAGTGTCCTGATGTCCCTGCTGTCCGCCGCTAACTGCTGGGCCCCTTCTTGCACCTGCTGAGATGAGAAAGTCTGAAGCTACATTCACCTTGCACAAACAAGAATGCTCGACAGAAGCAAGCCTCTGACAACCATTGCCGGAACGGCCGCGCCACGGGACTAGCACGCGGTGAAGTGCGCGCTAGATGCGGCCTGCACTTCCCAGCTCTGGGCAGAGCTGCTTCAAACCCAAGCGTGATCTGCATGCTCCTGCACCATGTCGGCCGGGGCGAGACTTGCACCTTCAACTTAGCAAGTGCATGACGGGACGTTGCTCGGCAACTCGTGCCTGCCACGGAGATGCCACTGGTAGGGCACGGTTGCAAAGCGCCATGGCAGAATTGGGCGAACTGGATTCCTGTGTCGCTGTACACTCAACAGTAATGGACCAGTACTGGGCTCTAAATCATTCATTGCTCAAGCAATTTCCCGTGCCAACTGAGACAAACTCGGCAAGAAGTAATTACTGGGCATTCAGTCATAACCACCAAAAACATCTCACAAGCTGACATGCTGCCCAGCGATCAGCGGGGCTGCTCGAAACAATCACGTCCACTCGCTTCAATTGCTTTAATGCTTTTGCATCTGGGCTTGGTGAAACAGCAAAGCGATGCGGTTGTGGCGCAGTGCCTGATGTGCCACAAAGGCATGCGGTCACAGAAAATTAGCACGAAACAGTGGAAGGTAAATGCTTCCCTGGCCATGCGAATACGCTCACTGCGGATCGCCCCTCCTTTGCCTCAGCAGAGGCCTCAGGAACCAAGGCGCGTTTATCTCGTAAGCTCACTCTCGGAGCCGCTGCAAGGACAGCTAAGGCAGCTAAGAATACCAAACTCTGCTGCAGATCCAAGCAGCATTCTGGCTTCGGCAGCTTGCAAATGCCTCACGCAGTCAAGCTTCTCAAGCTCAAACAAAGGGGTTTTGGAGACTCACAGGAAGACCGCCTCAGTGTTGGCATCCACTCTGGAGAGTGCCGCGCTGCAGAAGCAGACTTGCTTCCGTGCATGGCGGCCTTCACAGGCAAGGGCCCTGCCCAGTTCCCTGCCCCAACCTGCTGCATGCAGACCTGATCGGCGATGCTGCGCGACACGGGGCTCGACTCCTGCAAGATGAACGACGAACGAGTTATAATGAGTTGACAGCTTTGTTCTGCAGACACCACATCGACAGTGGAGTTCGTGTATCGGTTCAGCTTAGAAACTTTCTTGTTGCATGTTTACAGAAAAGATTGGCAGGCGTAGAAAATGGAACAAATATCAAGCCGATAACTTGACTGCAGGGCCTCCGTTCTAGGTGATGCCAACGACGCATGCTGCTCCTGATGCCATCTAGCAGTTGATTAGACACCAATGAGGACTTGCAGATCCGGAGCCTCCGGTTCCATCTCTTCCAGCGTTTCCGGATTAGTTCTGTCATCATCTTTTGCTGTCCAATCCACACCATTAGCACGTTCAGCAGCGGCAGGGCCACCATCACATTCTGGCTGTGGTTCTCCGTCCTGAACTGCATTATCTTGTTGCAAGCCCTGTTGACTGCAAAGATTCAAGGTCCGGCGGGGGATCGTCGGCATCTGAAGCTGCAGCGGTCTCCTGCACCTGTCACGTCCATGATGGCCAATAATGCTAAACAGGGTTGAAAAGCGCGGTGCCTGAGCCGGCAGCGGCTGAAGCTCCACAGAATTCGGACTTGAGTCCAAGCTAGTCCTGGCGGTGCTGCTGGCAGAAGCCGTCTCAGGAAAACTCTATCGATCCTCTTTGTGGTCAACTCTGCCTTGCCGCCTGACTTCGCCTGAGGCACAGAGCTCTTTGCAGCAACATCAGATGGAAGGCAGGTTATCAGGGCTGGACCTGGACAGGAACTCTCTTCCGTTGGCTTGAAAGTCGCCGAGCCTACATGGCATAAACATGCAGTGGTTCATCTCAAATTTCAACAGCCTGCCAAACCAGCAAAGATAGGCTGGCGCAAATGTAATGCATACTATTTGCAGCACAGATGGCGAAGGGCAGCAGTTGCCCTCCTCTAAATCTGGGCTCCATTGAATCAATCTTGGCCTCCGAAGCGCCTAACAGCCAGTCAACAACAGTACCCCTAAGCCTGATAATTCCTTGAGTCTTCCGAGCGCCAAGGAAGCAACAAGTTGAGGGCTTCTGGAAACTGTCACTGCAGCCCTCATACTATGTACATGCGCACAATGCAAGCACAACACCGAACTTCAGCGCTAGTGCTGGTGCTATTCGGAACCGCATGTGAGACTTGCCAGCTATGGATTCACCATTCAGAGATGCCCGGCTCACTCTGTTCCGAGCCACGAGACGGACAATTGCAACCACGTCCTCCAGACAAAACGCAACGGACAGCACAGACCATACAATCCCCAGTGATACCGAGCGTTGCAGGGGTTGTGCTCCTGAGGTCGTACCCTTACAAGGTTTCCCCAATATGACCCCAGTATAGGCCTTACGAGTTCTCTGAAAGGATCACAAACCCAGGGCTACAACCTTCGGGGTACAACCCTAGAACCCTTGGTGACATGGTACTTTCCATGTTCTGTTCCATGCGTCCTATTTCACCTATCTGCAAGCAGAGAAGTCAAGCTCAAATTGCTGAGCTTCAGGCTCTGCAATTGTCAGTGGAAACAGGAAAATGGGAGCGCCACCCTGGCACAGCACTGCAGGCAATGTACTGCCTGCAGAACGACTTGGAAAACCCAATGCCGAAATGACAGCTCATCCGACAGCCAACTTCACGCACGCACGTACACATTGCAAGCGATTTGGCCAGTTCACCCCCTCCACTATCTGGTAGTAGATGCCCGCTGCTGCTAGGCCTTAATCTGCAGCTTGTTGCCACCCAACAAGCCCTGTTGCCGGTGCTGAGTTCCATGCTCCAGCCAATCATCTCATCCATCAGCGAGTCCTCAGGCGTTCAGCATACTTTGGCTGAAAGCGCCGGCAACTTGCATGTCTTTTGATGAGATTAGGTGGTCAAGTGGTCTTCTATCCTTTGCATGCTCAGGGGGAGTGTGAAAGGAGAAGCTGAGTTAGCATCACATATTGCCCGCCTCGCAAGTCTGCTTGGACAAAACGCCACGGCGTTGAAGAACAGGCCTTGCTTTTCGAAGCAACACTTCTCAGAAGCCTGACAGCTTCCAGGGCTCCGACAACAGGCTGGACCAAGCAGTCCTAGCACTGACAACAACACAGTCATTGCCCCACCGTTGCCCACTGTGGCCGTCCTGCCAATGAGCAGACCTCCCGCCACACCCGTCTGCACGCAGGAGAGAATCTAGGTCTTCCGCCAGGCAAGATATGGAAAGATGCTGCTTGACAAGCAAACCGAATCTGTGTAAAGTCCTATGAGGACAATCGATTCTGCTACAAGGCCCTGCACATAAGCTTATGATGTCTTGCCGCAGACCTTTGGATTCTGGCTCACATCCATTGAGGCACTTGCTCTTTGCAGCTTCCAGGCCGCAGCGGTTGCCACGACCTTCAGACGGCAACATTTCATCAAGAACCAATATCTGCAAGAGAAGTTCAGTGATCGTCATCACTACTACAAGTACCAAGTATCTTGCCAGGAATAGTGGTTACCTTGTTACATTGTTGCTCTTACGTCTTGACTTTTTATCAAATGGCTAGCTATGTCCTGAGAAGGAGGGCTCTTTACGTCTCTGCGCCTTGCAGCTGAGGTTGATGGTTGGCTCCACCCATTGACGATACCTGAAACAAGGAAGACGAGGCAACAGGCTCAAGAAAAATTGGCCTCAGTCGATCTGATCTAAAAACCGGACAAACAGTCGTCTGCTCAACGAGAAACACTGCATAAAGTTTACAGATCCTGGCAGCAGACTGGGGCCAGGTCTCAGGTGGTGTGACTGCAAGAGCAGCAGGCCTTGGGCAGCTACAGCATCATCGTTTTCTGTCTCGTGCTTCTTGTTCTTTGTCTTGCTGGCATTGTTGATTTCTACTAGCATCAGACTGCTTCTGACCATCCTCCCAAATCTGCCAAGCCCTGTGTACAGTTATTTCGCTGAACTGGACTGTTGTTTGGTTGGGCCGTCGTAAACAACAACAAGGGCAACTGGATTTTGCCTTTGTAAGGGCAGCACGCCAGCGCTTTGGCTGCGAGGGGACGGAGGTGGTCGCCTCCGTGCGGCCGTGCACAAGCACCATCATACGATTGCAGCTAAAGTATCCCTGGTCAGCTAAAAGGGATTTGCGCCTATTGAATGCGCAAAGGCGACAGTCCTCAACATGCAGCAGCCATGACACGCACAAGGACTGATGGTATAAGCAGGCAAAGAATAGCCAGAAGTCCTTGCAAACTTATACTTCAGGGCAAGGACCAATCCCTGCCATGATGAAACGTCAGAAATGGATCAAGCAACTGTAGAGATCACAGCTCAAAAAAGTCTTTAAATGAAAGACATGTCGGTAGGACCATGTAGCCGGTCCATAGACTGCTGACTGCGTCTGATATGCGCTGAGGATCCACCTTTACTGCACATGGGCAAGTCACGACCCTTCAGATGCCCCTCGAATAAGGAGGAGGCCGTGCACAGAATCAACTGCACCTTCTCCCATGCTGATGTCGGTTTCCCAAGATCCTGCAGCCGACTGCACATGGGAGTCTCACAACGGTTCCTGGCAAATCCTTAGAATGTTGCCCTGCATCTGATCCTTCTCCATATCAGCGTTGGCATGAAGAACCGCTAGCGCAGCCACCTCTGGGAGGCTGATGGGAGGTTCAGGATTGATTTTTGGAACGCATCAGAACGAGCCTGGAGATCCTGAAGACTCGTTAACCTAATGGCTCATAAGCTGTCAGCTCTAACGTACTCCAACGCCAAGTATGGTCTGAGAAAGTAGCATTTGGTCACCACCAGCAGTCTTGAAGGATTCTGCGGCGGCAAAAAAGGCCGTGTAGTGGCCACCGAAGAAGCACTGTCCAACGCCTGCATTTATGAGGTCTTCAAAGTCAGCACGACCACCAGCAAGCTCTCACTGGACTTGGGTTGCGCTACACCTGGCCGTGTACCTACGACTGACCTCCTACGGCTAATCTCAACCTGCCCCCGAGCAACAATTGAAAACAGATCCATGAGCCACAGCTCAAATGCTTTTAGCTGTGCCGCGCACCCCAAAGGCACGTAACAGCATCTCGAGGTAAGGCCTCCCATGGCAAGCGACATCAAAAGTTTTGCTTGCCACTTAGTGGGTCTGCCTACCTTGTAGAACTTGAAGATTCCAGAGTAAAAGGCGTATACTGGCGGGCCAACCACCTTAACTGTTGCATCACGGCATGGTGATTGAACAGACAAGCGTCCTGCTTTCATGGACGTTATCACATGCATGCGCGCCTTCTCTGCAACACATGAAACTGTGCCTGCACACCTTCCGAACAACAGCGGCGCGACCTCTGCGGAGCTAAGCTCTACACGGAGACAACGTGGCCCGTCATCTCGAGGGCAGGTTTCCCCACAGCATCCAGATAGTCGGAGAGCCACGGCATCCCCTGTCCGTCTAGAATATTGTTCCAACAGCTGCAGTCAACAGATCCGTGCCTGCGAGTAGCTGATTGACATGGCCAGTCGATCCACTCGCATTTGCTCGTGGCGACTAACTCGCGAACCTGCATCAAAGTTTACCGCACCACATCTGCATGATAGTTAGCAATAGCGATACTAACGACAATAGTAGTAATAGTGATAACAGCAATAATAATAGTAGTAATGGTAATGTAGTAGCTATAATGGTACTAACAATATAGTAATAGAATAATGTAACAACACAAGAATTATAACAACACAATAATATGAGATAACAATATCTTGTTGTATTAATATACTGATATGATAACATAATCATGTGATAATATAATAATGATATAACAGATATATAAAGAAAATGACATTATGTAATATACTATAGTACAACATACGTATACTAACATAACATGTTAACAACAAACATAAACATGATAGGATTCCAAAAGTGCAGGTGCTGGCCTTGACTACCTTCAGCCCTGCGAAGGAGGCTTGAGGCGCTCGCAATGATTGCCTAAGGCTTCAAAAGTACCACAAAATGAGGCATAGTCTAAACTCCTGGTGGGGGGGGGGTTCTATAGGGCCTAGGGTATAGGGTTGAGAGTCTAAACTCCTTCAAGGGGGTTCTATAAGCGATCATATGGGGTTTAGGGTCTAAAGTCCTTAAAGGGAGGCTATATAAAGACTATATAGAGGACCATTATAGGGGATATTGAGGGGTATAAGGGAGTTTAGACTATAGTGACTATAGCTCAGAGGAATGCAAGAACGTATGTGCGCACATTGGGTCTGGGATGATATAAACAAGGCATGGCATAAGGAAGCACGGAAGGAATTGCAAACAAAACAATCTGGAGTTACAACAGTTTTTCTTGAAACAATTTAGAATCAATTACAGGGAATTACATGGAATCACGTACACAAGTTGCATACGGAATTGTGGAAATGCACAAGAATGTCACGAAGAACCAAAAGGGAAAAAACCCTCTACGAGGGCCGTGGCTCCTGGGGATGGAGGTTCCGAAATGCAAGCGCCAAACCACATGTACAATGTACGCATAGATACTATCGGGCTTCCCAAAACCAGAGGTACCGTTTTGGGGGGTCCCTATCACAAGTTCTTGGGTCGCTGCCCCTAACATTTTGCTAATGTACCCCAACAAGGGACGTTAATGTTGACAACAAATTGGATACTTACGAGGCGGTTAACACACATCACCGGGTGAGAATACACATCATCTACTGCGGACGGTGGCATTGGCTTTACACATCAAACGATTGAGCCATGGCATGTAAACAATTAGCATAAGAAAAGCTTGCCTTCGTTAAGTTGCAAAGAACTGCATGGACGTGGCAATGTCTCAAATCTAGTAACTAGTATTTCCGGGAATGAGACACAGTATGCAACATACAGCGATGCCATACAGACATGCCGCATCATGAGCGGAAACCCTGTGGACGCTATAGAAACTGCAACATTGCAAGAATTGCTCTTGCATTACATCTGTTCTAGTAAGCCCAGCCGATGTGAGATACCCCGACCAGGTAACTCAGTATAGTCCTGTTTCCTTGTCATTTTTCAGCTGGTTCTCCGTCATTTGGATGACCTTCCCTAGAACCCATACATCTCTGTAGAACCCAATATGTTTCTACACGACCATATACATCCTTGAATGTCCCCTATAACCCCTGCAATGTTTTGGAGGCCTTCCATTTTGATTCTCCACTATTCAAGAACCTAAGCCCATATTTGACCCCTCGGACGTCTGGAAACCCTTTGTACTGATTCTCCACCATTCTAAACCATAAACCCCATAAGTCCAGAAATCCCCGCTCAAGAGACCCTGTATGTCCCTATAAGTCAATAACCGTTCAAATTGCCCCTCATTTTTGGAACCACTAAACCTTCAAAACTACTGTTACAAGTATCCCTATAACTGCTATACATCTCTAAGTAAAGTCCTTCTAAGCACCATACGAACACCTGAGCTTCCAGCCGTTACCGCTCTTGCCACTTCTCGGGAGTTTGGATCTCTAAGTGAGGCCCAGTGCTCCTTCGGGCTTAGGGCTTATTATTTGGTGCTTCTACAGTTTACGGCGTCGGTACACTTGAGACATAAACAACCCATTATAGTAGTTTCCATCTTCTTTTCCATTCTTCCCATATAATCCCAACATAACCGTAATATTACCCCTTTAGGAAAGCTCAATGGTTTTAATGTGTTTCCTCTCTGACAAACGCGGGCTTCTTGAGAACACCAGCTGGGAAGTTGCTGCCAGAGCCTCAGTTCTCCAAAGTCATTTGGCCCTCGTCCATATGAGCTATAGTCTTTACTCCCAGTATCCCCCTTAATAACCCATGTAGTAATCCTAAACCGTAAACCCTAAACCCTAAACAATCCCCTACATAACCCACCTTTGAGGAGTTTAGACTGTGGTTCATATGTCAAAGCATCAAGGGCACTTCAGGCTGCTGCCGCTGCACAACGGAATGACCTCAATTTCCGTAGATGTCACATGCATCTTTCTGATAGAAACTGCTTGGGAGTAGATGGGCGATGCTAACTTGCCATGCAGGTATTATTCATCCTGAACGCACAGTAACAGTTTACATGTTCTTTTCCATTATCCCTATATAACCCCCACATCACCCCTAAAAAACCCTGGAATATGATGGTTTCCAGTCTCTTTTCCATTGTGCCTATAACATCCCCATCAGCACGCAATTCTTCTGTGCTTAGACCCTAAACCCTAAACCCACCAGCTAAGAAGTCAAGGTTGCAGCAAATGCCCCGCGAGAGTACGCGATCTTCGCCTGCTGGCTCCAACTCGAACTTAAGCTGCAGAAGGTACAGGCGATCTTATTGGGGATTATTTGGGGTTTAGGGTTTAGGATTTATAGTCTAAACTCCCTAAAGAAGGGTTATATGAGGGATGATATAGGGGACTACTATAGGGGATATTAAGGGGGATAGTTTAGACTATAGCTCATGTCTTCTATGCATCCTTGCCTGCTCAAACACACCTGGCCCTCCAGAGAATGCGATGTAGATGTCCGCAACTCTTGCCAGGACAGCCCTGGCAAAGCGCATTGACATTTTCTGCGTGAATGGGAGATGCGGGACTAAAAGGAGGAGTTTGCCGTTAGATGAACCCTGTCACAGCGGTGGAAGTCAAGGTCCCTGACAATTTCAGGGGGAGACTTAGCAAGAAGCCACCTTACAAGAAGCCAAAGAAACATCCCTGTACCCCCCAACTCACATCTCATACTGAATCATTTCAAACTCCTTTCTTGAAAACGCTGCTGATAATAATGGTAAGATCCGAAAGGCATCGTCGAACTGAGGCGTCAACTGTGTTTCTGCCATGGTCCCACCAGCCACAAGTGTCTGGCCTTGTTTAACGCCATCCCACAGCAAAAAGCAAGTGCCCTGAGAACAAATGATGCCACAGAGCCTACAGGTACGTGGTGATTGTACATAAACCCTTATGAGAAAAGACGCTCTTACGCAAACCCTTCCGAATCCTTCCATGGTCCAAAAGCAACTTGGGATATCCTGCACAGCTCGACCAGCGCGAAGCACGAAGCTTCCCGCGAATCATTGTCATTGTGCTTCGGCAACATGTTCTCTTTGTGGTGGCATCTCTTGGTGCGATGCTTGCTGCCGACCAAGCTACCAGAAGGAAGCCTATGCTCATCTTCACTTACCGGTATTTCACCGAAACTAACATGACATGCTCTCGAAGCTTTGAAAAGGCCTTCGCCCCTGCCTGAACCTTCTGCTCAGCTTCCCCTCTGCAAGCCTGAAACTTCAACCTTCGAAGCCATCGCGGCTGCTTCTTGGTATTTTGAGCAGAGGCTGTTGTAAAGTGACACTACGCTCATGCTTGTTTACGGAGGAACTGCACTCCTTACTCTGTCTTACGAGCAACTTCCACGTGCCTTCCCTGAAGCTTCCCCTCTGCGGACCCTCCGTCCTTCCACGCCCAGAGTCCCCATACAAATTATTGTGGTGGTCAACCTCATATCTTGTGGCGCAGGACAATGAAGAAATCAATGCATGTATCCACGCCGCTCGCATGAGCTATTTGAGCCAGTCGCCGACATGAGGCTTCGATGTGGCATCAGCAGGCTTCAAGGTGCAAACCTGAGGCGAGAGTTGGCTGACTCACCCCTGCACATATCAGCTCCGGTTGCGCTTGTCTTGGTGACTGACCATCAACCCATCACCACAGCTCTTCGCAAAAGTCTCCTAACGGAATGGGCTGTGACAAGTCATTATTGCACTTGCAGGCGCTGGCAGCAAATGTGGTCCTGAACAGGAGAGCTTCCAGCGAGTAAGATGACCGCTTGACGAAAGGCCTTGCAAACCTGTGCCGCCACCTCAGTTGATGTTTATTCACTACAGCTGTCCATTTCCACGCTTTTACCCGTCCAGCGCCTGCTCCGTAAGCTCTTTGGCAGGGCCTACAGGTCTGGAGACACTTCATGCTGAAAAGGCAGCCGTGCAAAAGAACACCCATGAAGCCGTCATGGAGCCCCCAAAAACCATAAAATGAAAAAAAGCAAAGGGCTATCGCGCCAGCTGACACTTGTGTGTGATGGCCTGATATGAATGCAGAGTAACTTTTGCAGTGAGGCCATCTCGTTTGAAAAACTCGTGTTCACTATTCATGTGTTGGCCATGTTGGCCTCCTTTGACTCCAAAGTGAGCGAAGTGCAGCCCGAGCACCCAAAACCCGCCACAACAAGACTGTGCAGACCTCCGCAACTCATGGCAAATCAGACCACCCCGCAAAACATAAACAAACACTGAGCATCCAAAAACTCGTTAAATCCTGCTTGCGGCCACCCACACCCCAAATGTACAGCATGACTGCAAACAGCACAGCATACTGCTTGGTGACTTTTTCAGCCGCTGGCCGGCGTCTTTGGTACCAGAAGTGTTAACTGCATGCGCAGTACACTAAGCATCTCTCGCTGACTCAGGGTGATTTGCCGAGCAGTCACTCCATTTCAACATGATCAAGTTGCTGGACAAATTTGGATATTGAAGTAATGACTT
This sequence comes from Symbiodinium pilosum, assembly GCA_905231905.1. Lineage (NCBI taxonomy): Eukaryota > Dinophyceae > Suessiales > Symbiodiniaceae > Symbiodinium > Symbiodinium pilosum. The sequence goes on along the minus strand of CAJNIZ010001825.1, from coordinate 89,831 downwards.
GGCACAACACCTCGCCAGGCCGCATCAGCCCACGCTTGTGCTGCATTGTCTGAAGCAGCCAGTTCACATGAGCAAGGCTGCAGGAAGCAGCTTCTAGCATTTGGAATGAATCTTTGCTCTGTCCCTCTAAGGTCGTAGCAGTTGTCCTTCAAAGTGCGTCTTATTTGATCATGAAAGGCTCAGCGTCGGCGCCGACTTCGGCTGCAGCTGCGGCTGCTGCTCCGATCTGGGCATGAGATGACAGTGCACACTGCGAAAAGCAGCAGATGGCCGTTGATGGCATAACGATGAGCACTCATCTACCATGTATGTTTGAGATGATTCCTTCGAAGGGCAATGGTCAATTCAGATGCAAGTACACGTTGCAGCCAAGCATTCGTGAACAAATGGCATCGAGGAGCCTCGGCGATCCTGGAGACAGAGCGATGCTAAGTGATGGAGGCATTTTTGTAGCGAAGCGCAACCGCTGCTCAGTCCTTTCTTCCTCTGCCACGGCGATCCCTGTCGCGGTCCTGTCAGGTAGTCGCTGACTATCTCGGGGCGAGAACTGTGACCAGCTCGGTTCTGCGCAAAGCTCCTTGCGCGATTTTCCTGCTCTTCGGTCTCTGCTTCGGTCTCTGCTTCGGCTACCTTTCCTGGAATGCAATGCAGTGCACAAATGTGGCAATGAGGTGAACCTGCCTTCTCTTCTTGACCCCATTCTCTTTTGGAGAGCCGTCCTGACATTCAAAAACTGAGAGGGTGTATCCAGGGTGAGGCCTGGCTGCCTTGTCTTTGGACTTCTCCCCGTCGGCATCAGCCTGCAAACTGCTCTTTGCCATCGGTCAGGTCATGCGCACAGCAAACAGGCAGCCTCTGCATCTTCTTCCGCTGCCTGCAGAAAATAGCTGACATGTCTGTGTGCCTGCATTCCCTTTTTCCACGCAGCATCCACTGCATTCTCAACATCAGCTGCCAACTCTGGAACAAGTGTGGCCTTCTTTGCATATTCTTCATTCTTCCTTTTGCGCTCCTCTTCCTGAACAGCAAGCATTATGAAGCTTGCCTTACCGATCAGCGCAGTCAACTTGAGAAACTCCTTCCTACAAGGTAAGGCCAGTGCTGAGAGTATTACCAGCCGCAATGCCAGTAGACTAACACATGCTTGCTAGCTGAAATGCTGCAATCACCTTCTTCTCTTTGATGACCCGGTCGCGCTCAGCCTAGGGTTCGCGCAAGATACTCCAAGGTAAAAAAAACGCTGGTCTGACTTGCTGGGCACAGCACTTTTTTTTCTTTGAGCTCTTTGAGTCGTGCACGGATCTTGACGTAGCTGTTGTGCACCTTGAGCACGTCCGTCCGCACACAAAAAACTGTTTCTGCCGAATAAGTCAAGGCCTACAGCTCGATTGCGCTGGCTGAGGCGATCTGCTTTGTAATTCAGGTGTGCTTCATATTCGCCTTCGTTGTTGCCTGAAAACTGCATCAGAGTCCATGATGAAGCGTGTCAACTGTCCACATTCTCACAAAAACTGTGCCCCCGGCTCACATAGGCTGTGCCGCAAACCTGTTCAGGAACACAACCCGGCTACACTAATGCAGCAGAACCAGAGCTTCAGAATCGTTGCTAGCCTCGCATGCGAGTGGGCGAAAATTTGCCTTCACCTTTTCTTCCTCCTCCTGCAGAGGCATTTCCGGTCTAGAATTTCTCAGAGTCCTCACCTCCCCAAGCCTTTTCATACTTCTTTGCTTCTTCTAAGAGATCATCGGACTGCTTCGTGAGCTCTTCCTGGCCGCATGCCCAGAGCAACATCAAAACAAAGCACAGGGCAAAACGAACTACAGACATGGTACATTGCATCATGTTTCTCTTCAGGTTTGGCTGCAGTACTTTCTTGCAGCCACGCGTGGCCAAAAATGTGTCCGAGCGGCCTTCTTGCGCGCCTCGCAGTCTTCCAAAGCGGCAGCCCTGGGAAGAGAAGACGGATACGATGTGCTTTCCCAGTCTTCTGCGAGAGCAGAAAGGCAGGCGACTCGGACTTCAAGTAAACCAGGTAGCTTTTACAAACTAAACTCCGACAGCTCTGCAAACGCACGATGCTCATCAAATTTTCAGAAATGGTGATCCCTGTTCTCCTGTGAGCTTCTGAGCACAACTCTGAAAAATCGCACACAACTAGCCCCAACGTGTGCCGGGCTTTTGCGCAAGATTCGTGCTCTCCCGCTTCATCTGCGAAATTTTCCTGAGAGGATACCATGGGTTTCGAGCGGCTGGGGAACAACAAGGGCCACCGGGAAAAACACATGGCCTATCTTGCAAGAAGGAGCCTGGAGGAGGCGCTATGCATCAAAAAGCCCCGAATAGAAACCCTGGCACCACTTATTGATTCGTGCCACTCTTCACTCACAGGATGCGCCGGAAGCCGCTTTGACGCAGCCGGTTCTGGGCTGTTGCACATTGCAGCAAGGTTGCTGGTTCACATCAGCAGGCAGCGCCTTGGACCTTTCATGACACAAGCTACGCCTGTACTGCATTTCATGTTCCGGCACTGGTCACTAGTTCTGTTCACCTATGTACTGTAAGCTATACCCCGACGTCACCCACCCGTGACCCGCCTGTATCGGCCCTTCCTGAGAGCCGTTGTGTGTTCCAATGCCTGGACTAGAGGAAAGCCGTGACGGCACTTGAGCAATTTTGAAGCCCAAGGGTGGTCTCCAAATAGCATACCGTCTGTGCCTTCGTTCTATCGAAATTCTGTCCCCATGTGCCGCAGCAGATGATTCACAGCACAGCAACCTGGTGAGGGCAGCGCACTCATGCTGCCAGGTCCTACCGGACTTGGACACTCTGTGTCGCCGGCCTGGGTTCCTTCCGCAAGCGCTCCACCTCTCTTCGGCCATATGCCTTCTGCTGCCAAGGTTGGGATTCATCATGCTGTCACTCTCAAGTCGTCTACCCGCCATGTCGGCAGCTATATACAGGATGGTTCCTAATGTCCTCAGGAATAGAGTGCGGGGCTGGCAAACCCGATCAGGCCTCTGCCTCTTGGATGGCAAACTCCAAGTCGCGAATAGAATACTCCTGAGACTCACCCAGCTGCGAGAGGCTGCTGGCAGAAATGCCCCACAGGGTCCTCGTACTTGATCCGGAGCTCACTACCCTCTTTCCCATCTTTGTGGGCCTCAAACTTCTCTCGTATGACCTGCAATCCCGCTCAGCTAAAGAATGCCTCATCAAAAGGTGGACACAGTGCGCTGGCCTCCGAGTGGATCTTGTCGCAAGGCTCGATGGTCCGCTTGCCACCCACGATGGACTGCAAAAGGTGTTGAGGAGAGAACGTCGGGTAAGATTTCCGCCCAGAATCTACTCTGTGCACTGTCAACCACGTCACTGCCTTGTCGAAAGGACAGAAGCCAACAAGGAAGCCTCAGCAGATGGAGGAGCGAACCTGCTGTGAAAAAACAAATCAAGAAGAATAAGAAGAATGATCAGCACTTACAAGCAGCATAAAACTCATAAAGTTCTAGTTGCTTTAACTTTAACACCACTGACGGATCAAACAATAGTAGAGAAATGACAGGAGCAAAAAGAAGAGCAATGAAAAAGACACCATGCACTGGCCCATAGATTTGCTGCCAAGACACCTTTGCAAACTGTCTTGTCCTGGCGAAACTACAGAGAATGATACTGCCATTCCACCAGTTATATAAACCAAGTTTCCATGCCATCGTCCGTGTTCTGCTCCATGTGATTTTCCATTATTAGACATCACATCCCAATTTAATGCTCATCATGTCCTTATACTACCCCAAACCCTAAACCCATTGCCCAAATCTTCCAGCTGCCCACCTTCCAGTCTTCTGTATTGCCATCCTTCTTTTGGTCACGCTGTGGGCCTTCATGCAGCAAGTCATCAAGTCACGAGGCTTTGGAAGCTCAAGCTACCACGGTCATGACCCGTTCAATTGCTGTTTATAGACTCAACGTACCTGACTTCTTGAGCCCTTTGAAGACAGCAGGCCAACAGGATCACGAAGATATGCAGAATCAGCCATGCAAATGTGTTTGACCCTGAAGCGTCGAGTTCGCGGCCCATGAGGGCGTCGAGCATAGCACGCGCCTGACGTGCGAACTCCCATTCAGACTGCCAAGGACGAGGCCTCAGCACGAAAAGCGCGGGCCAGCCTTGTTCATGGCTGCGAAAGGGCGTCACATACGATAAGCCAGCGTATCAGAATCAAGAAGCGGGTGTGCAGCAAATTCATGGAGAGTTAGGTATTGCATGTTGCGGCTGTTGGACTTCCTCCAGTCTTACCACAAAGGCTCTTTGCGTTGAAGCAGAAACAGCTCGGTTAGGCTGAAAGCTGCCAGTTGCGCATGTGCATGCTTTTGGCGCTCAGAATGGCTCCAAGCCAGAGCCAGAAGCTGCAGATGTCTTCTGCCGGCTGTTCATCCACAAGCATGCTGAAGCTCACAGCTACTGGGGCCGTATCATGAGTCAAAGGACGGATCGAATATCGGGTGTTCAAGAAGTAGGTCGCCCCAACATCGGCCCCAACAGACTGTAAATTTCCTTCTGGGAATTCCCAACAAGGGGCGCCCGACCAGCACAAAGCCAAGTTAGAAGAATCAGAAGCCCCCCAAAACCCGCCTTGCGCATCCTGAGCCAGGATGCCAATCCGCAAGCCAGGCCCAAGTGACTCAGAGATTTCTGCCACCTGGGCGCGTAATAGGGGGAATGCAAAATCTAGCCGGGAAACTGCTATCTAGGATTTAGGGTCTAGAGTTTAGATTCAAGGGTTTTAGGGTCTAGGGTTTAGCATGGCACAGCAACTCCCATCTGAATATCTTTGTAAATGTAGGCTACCCTTAACTTTGATCAGGGGCAGGGGCAGGATCATTTTAACATAAGCTGCCTTGGCAAAAGTGACAGGCACAACTGAACCCAGCCCCCTCTTTTTTCTTTCACAGAAAAATACCAAACCCGACAAAGGCTAATCAATGAGAGAGAGCAGTGCTTTACAGTGAGAAGGTCACTCAGCCATTTGCTGCGTATGTTTCCTGCTGCGTGTTTTCCCTGCTCCGCTGCGAACCATGTAGGTTTGTTTGCTTAGCACTTCATTGCCTGCACTTTGGCAGGCCTAGCAGCACGCTTTGGCACTCTAGGGAAGCTAAACAGTTCTTCAGTTCTTCGACATGCAAACTTTAACATCACCACCTGTTTGCATCAGTGTTGTCGTCCAGCTTGACTGCAGGAGGTCAATCACTGGTCAGGAACTGATCGAAGCAGTCCAAGTAGAGAACACATCTTGAGAACCACTCAGCCCTAGGCCCAAACACTTCGACGACGTTCTTCATGGCTCCAGAATCATATGGGCTGCCGCGACGCTCAGCCCAGTTCTCTATGCTTTCTATCGTGGTCTCGTTCCGGAGCAGGTTATGAAGCTGGGCCAGCAGCAGGTCCCAGAGCAGGGCAAAGCAAACACTCGCAGAGGTGGTCAAGAGGATCAGATACAGGTGGAACAGCAGGTCATGACCAGCATGACCGAAGCTGATGATTTCTCGGAATGCACCCGGAAGCTGCGGGGCAACAAATAAAGCGACACTGCCACAACCAAATGTGGCCAACGCGACCAATGTCAAAAAGTGAAGATGGTTTCGTGCACCAATGCATGAATTTGTAAACACACAGTGGTGGTCCATCTTGAGGACGCATCGATCGCAAATGGAACAGTGATGACATCTTTCCGGTTTCTGTGCCATACATCGCTCGCACCACTTGCCTGACTTACCTGTCCCGGCCACAGCAGGGGGGCTTCCTGGATCAAGCATGCATGTGCAGGCCAGCATTGACAGCAAGGAAGCCACAAGTACCCCAAACGCAGTCTGTGCAATCAGATTGGGCCACCTGGATAACTGAAACCAAGGAAGGGAAATAGAATAGAAGCCATGAGCTTGACATAATATAAACGACAGAGTCAAGAGCACAAGAAAACGAGCGACCACCTGATCACACACTGAATGGGTCTTGACGCACCGCGCTGGCGCTGGCTTGACCTTTTTGGAATGAGCGTGTTTGGCGAAAGCCAACGAAAGCGTTGCCAAAACATGCGGCGAGTGGACATCCATTGCTTCACAAAACTACCCTCAACAACCGGCTCTCTCAGCCAGCTGCTTTCATACTTCTTTCAATCAGCCCCAAGCCCTTGAACCGTGGGGGCTGCAAGCAGTCATGATGCAAGCCACTGCAGCTATAACATTTCGGACATCCTTTTTTTCCTCCTGGCTGGATCATCTTCTCGGTATGCACGCCACTGGCGCACGCCATCTTCAATCTCAATCAGTCTTCCGTTAGCCGCCACTTGCACCAGTTTGTCGGGGAGCACCATAGCCTCATTGGAGGATTACAAACAGGTTTGAGCCAGCCGGCTTACCCTGCAAACTGACTGCCGACAGATTGCCTCTCATTCAAAACCAAAGTGCAGTTGCAGCTGAAAACAAAAAGAAAACGGGGGACCCTGGGCGTGCGCCTTCTACGTGTTTTGCGCCCCTAAAGCCATAAGCAATCAATAGAAAGCACAAAACAACATCAGAAAACAGTTAAAATATGTAATAAACACATTAAAAGCCGAAAATACAAAAACACACACACAAAAATACCAAAAAATACCAAAAACACAAAAA
>CAJNIZ010001825.1:0-83067 GCA_905231905.1 Symbiodinium pilosum | reverse complement strand
TGACAGTCTATCCAATGTGCTCAAGACATAGGTACCAAGAAACATTGCTACATGATATGCACTCATGTATAGTAACATTGGAAAAAGTGCACGCCCACAGTCCCCCGGACTCGACAAAAAATGGTGTAAGAACTTCCACGACGAAGACACAGTCAGCTGTCCACCGTTGCAGCAGTTGGTGTCAAGACCAATCGCGTGAGGGTACTGCTGCAGACCCCGCGGTGCATCCTCACAGCGAAAGGGCCCACCCACACCGCCTCACGGCCTTACTAGCACCCTCTAATTCAGAAACTTCAGCAAGGATGTATTAGCCAGGCATCGTGCCCAAAGATCACCAATCTGGGTAGATCACGTGCTCGGTCACAGCTTACCTTGAACAGGGCACGCACGAAGCAAGTTGCAAGTTGACAGTGCTGGCAGGTGGAGAAAGGCAACCCAAGCGTTTTGAGCTAGAAGCGCTACTGTACCCAACCTGCCTGAAAATCAGGAAGAAGAGAAAACAGCAAAGCGTATGCTGTCGCATGCAAGCAACAAACGAACTCCAAACTGCAGCCCACCTTCATCAGTCTTTGGTGTCACACACGCACATTTGCGGAGAGCACTGTAAGCACCCTGTGTGTGAAGTCAAGGAACGAATCATCACAGCTACGTGCAGCAGGGAAGCGGCTCACCGGCACCGGCATCGTGTCTAGCTTCGTAATTGCCCACGTCTGTCTTCACCAAGTTGCCTGCACTTGGTTTCAAGGGCAAGGCCCTCAACTGTGGATGCTAGCTGCTAGCCAGTGGCGCAGCAAAACCATATCCAACGCAGATTGCTCGCACAGCCTTACCGCTTGAGCTGGCCAACTAATCATGAGGCTTAGGGTTTAGGATTTTGAGCTTATAAGGTCGCCCACATCCCTACAGCTTCGGACCTGCCTTGTGGTTTCTTTAGGATTTAGGGCTCCTGGTTTTTGAGGTTTTAAAGTTTGGGCTCCTCTAAGTTTGGAGGTTCTTCAGCATTTGTGTGTGTTTTTTTGCTTTTTCCTTTTTTTTCGGATGGGGTTCTTGAGGGTCTAGAGTGAAAGGTTCTTGAGGGTTTGGGGTTTGGTGTCCTTGAGGATTTGGTAATTTCCCAAAATAGGGGGACCCCAATATAGACCCCTAACATATTATAATCCTTATTATTGGGACCCCCAAAATGGTACCCCTAATTTTGGGAAACCCTCATCCCTATATACCCCTATATAACCTCAGCTTCCATTTCATTTTCCATTTTCTTTTCCATTTGACTCTCCATTGTAGGGGTAAATGGTACCCCTAATTTTGGGAAACCTATAAACCCCTAATAGAACCCTATATAATATAGCCGTTTCCATTTTCTTTTCCATTATCCCAATATAACCCCAATATAAACCCCATATTATCCCTATATAAACCCAATATAACCACCCCCATTTCGGGCTTAGGGCACTGCAGGGCTTTGGATTCCTCAACAGTCACGGCCAGGGGTTCTTTAGGGCTTTGGGCTTGGGATCTTGTAGGGTGTGGGATTTGGACTTTTGCAAAAGAGGGCTGGTTCTGCAGGAAGGTTTAGACTGTGAGATTTGTTGGGTTCTTTCAGCGTTCTACGGTTTAGGGTTTAAGCAGAGCTTGACCTCCCCCCTCCTGCCCGACTCCTTCTGCCCTCCAGCCCCTTCCCTCCTCATATCCCGGGGGAAGAGCCCCGATTTCGCCAAGAAAGTCACAAGCGATGGCATGCCGAAAAAGTCGCAAGCGATCAAAGAAAGGTTGCAGGCGATGAAAAGCAAGAGTCACGAGCGGGTTTAGCTCCACTTCTACTGGACAGAACAGTGCTCCACAACATAACATGCCTGCACCCGAATGGCCCATGATGGGAAAGACTTATCTAAAAGCTGGCTCAAGCCACGGTCGACCAGGGACCAGCCCCGCATGAACCAGCAGCAAGTTGTCGTGGTCCGGCAAACGAATGGTCAACGGCAATCTGCGAATGAAGTCCAAGTCTGCTTCATTCCTCAGGCCAGGCAAACTCGCGAATGAAGCCCATATGAGGCTTCTAGAAATCAAAAAACTGCGCCACATAAGATACCATAACATAATGTACTATAATATACTATAATACACTGGAATATTCTATCTAATTGCGGGGACTAGGTCTGCAAACCCTCAAAACAAGTTTCAAGCATGGCAACCATTCCCAGCTTCCATGCTCATCGGGCTTCGGGATCAGGCCGCTTTGCTTCCAGGACTGCCATCTCCGGAGTCTTGGTGGCAGCGGCTCGTGGGTTGAGGGTTGAGGGTTGAGGGTTGAGGAATAGCTAATGACAGCTACATGCAACAAAACAAGAAAAGTTGTCGGCACCAAAAACCTGCACCTGACTTTCCAAGGGGCGCAATGAAGTCATGGTTCCCTGCAATAGCTTGCAGGCCCTGATCTCTTGCAAACCGCACCACTTCTGCGGAGTGAGGCCCCTTGTTCACCAAATCACCAAGCAGGATCACGACCTGAGCTGGTGGATGTGCTGTAAGACATGAGACACCATTGCATGCAGGAGCCATCCTTTGGCTCAACGTATGGCACCGAGGGGCATCACCATCACTCTTGGAGTAGCCGCATGTGTCCTTACGTGCTTGCCGGACATGCTACCCTCAGCAACAAACAAGGGGGAAATGACTGCGCTACCAGCATTGCGTTGCCAACTTGTGTTTATGGGGAACGAAAGCTCATGTGGGGGGTTGCTCCCTTCTGTGTAACTGGAAAACCCTTATAAACTTATAAATCAGTGCTCGGCCCAAACCCACGAGGCCCGCAGGGCGCATCCAGAGAAAATCCCTTTTCTGCTCTCCGGATTGGCCCGTATTTGGGGGGTTCCCGCACCCAATGCCCCATTCTTCAAATCTGGGCCCTGGACGAAAGGAGTAAGGAGGCATCGTAATTTTGAGCGGGCACCGTTCGTACCGCCACAATCACCGTGGAATCATCAAAGCAACCATGGGCTCTGGAATCAAGACACAACAAACACCCTCGCGCTAGCCGCGCTAGCACCCTACCATGCACACTACTTCCGCGTTTTGCCCCTGCATCCGAGGAGCCAGCAGTGCTCGAAGCTCATCAATGCACCCATGTACGTCACCAATGAGGATGACACGGGCCGTGCCTACCGCACTGCCATGCGCTGCCCTCACATTCTTCGACTCCCACACTGCTATGTTATGCTATGTTGCTACATCAGCTGGCCTGTGCTGACGACCAGGTGAGTAGCGGCATCTGGATGACGATATTCAACAATGCTTGCAGGGCCCCCAGTGCTCATGGCTCATTTCTTACCGGCAAGGCTTGGCACCGGTTGACGCTCAAGAGCCATAAGGTTCAAGAACACTTTCATGTCATCATCTATGTGATTACGTCCCTGAAAGACGCCAAGGACCCGACGGTTTCAGTCGTCATGCGCCTCGGCAAGTGCAACACATTCAGATTCTGACTTCCCAAAGAGTTAGCATGAATGTTGCATCACAGCAATCCAGTAGGCATCTGGCCTCCTCGCATCCGTGGGATTTCAGCAAAACGCTAGCTTCTCTAGCTTTCAGCTTCAAAGCTGAACCATGTGATGTCTGATACTAGCGCTCTGCAGCAATATAGACCCCGTATTCATAAACTTAAAAAGGAGGGGGTTTATTAACCAGGGGTCAACCTTAACTTTCTATTCCAAATAGCCAAGTAGTAAACCCAGCAAATGTGAGAGCTGAGATTGGCAGCGCTTCAGCCACAAGCTCGCGCATGCAAGAAGAAAAGCAACGAGATCCAGAGAGTGTTACGTTTGCGGCCGAACCTCTTGCAAGACATCTTCCCAAACCAAGAGACCTGCAGCGCTTCAGATGCTTGTCCGACCTGCTGCGCAACCCTGCAGAGCCCTTGCCTTGCAACAGACCACCAGCTTCGGGCCTGGGCTCCAAGCTACGAAACCACAGAAATCACGCCTATTGAGGGCTCGTTTGTTTTCCTGTCGAGCAGCTTGCGATGACCTTAGGGCTGCAACACTGTCACCAGAAGGTCACAAGGGCATCAGGGTCCAGTATGCAGACCGTGCGCATCATGCGGATCATCTGAAAAAGCTTGCTCCCTGTGGAGCTCACGTTTACCCAGCTTGCGGACGTCCAGCCTGAAGCAGACCTGGACCACAGAAGCTCACAACGTAAGACAAGAAAAGTGCGGCCCCTGTACCTTGCCTGGCTCTCCAGACTTGCGCTTCTCTTGAAGCCAACAGCCTCGAATAAGGCTCCTGCCTGCAGCTTTCATTGAAGCTAAATTGGAGGGAGAGAGGAAAAGAGAGACAGAGAGAGGGAGGGCTAGTCTATCTCTTGCACCAAGCCTCCGTGGCGTGACCGTGCGGGAGAATAGCCACAATGCAACCGCAAGTGGGATCCCGCCTCGTCCATCAACCACTTTACCGACAGTGAAGGAAAATGCGGCTAGCACAAGCTGAAGAAGATCTTGCTGGGGTGCACACTTGGCTGCTTGCCTGATGGCTTTCACCTCCATGCTCGGATATACCACTCGCTACATGAAGGCACATGTTGCTGAATGCAAAACATGCAAGCTGCACGAGTGCTCGTCCAATGTGTTGCCGTCGGAAAGCTGGAACAACTCCCAGGTAGGCAACCTGCTGCCGACACATGCTTCAACAGCCTCTCGCCCTTGTGGCAGGGAGCAAGCCAGGTAGGAGGAAGACAGGGCGACAAGGATGCAGTTACGGAGAGAAAGGTGGCAGAGAGACGCCGGGCGGCAGAGGTACAGCTGATTCATTCTCCCTTTTCAGGTTGTAACAATGCAATCCCAGCCTGCAGCACTTGCTGCTCCGTGCGGTAGATCACTAGCCCCAGAGCCTGCAGGCCATCCATGCTCCCCATGCACGAAAGCAGTCACGCAGGCGGGCCTCCCAGTTGCAGCCAGTCCCTTACACAGGAGGAGGTACAAAGGATCCTGTAGAATGTGAACTTCATTTTTTTCCCGTTGAGCCAAGCTGCATCTCAAGCAAGCAGAAACTCTCAGGCCGTTCTTCTTCGAAACCACGTCCCACCTGCTAGCGACAGTAAAAAACCAATCTCCTCCACCAGTACGCGGCATCAAAGCCATGGCAAGCTCGACAGGCCGGCACTCCGAAGTCCAGTTCCGAAGAAGCGAGGTTGACAGCATCCAGAATCTGTTGGTCAGCCTGAGGAGACAAGCATCTAAAGATAGTAAATAGTACGTGGTACTGGTCAATAGTAAGAGTGGATAGGCATCTACAGGCGTACTGAGGCATGCACCTTTCCGGGTCGAATGTCTGCAGAAATTGACACCTGGATTGGAATCCACTGCTGTTTCTGCTGCTCTGAAAAAATCTACACTTGAACACATGCAGCACATGGCCTCCATGCTCCTGGACAGCAGTGACTTTGAACTGCCTCGTCAGGCGACATGCAGGCTGCACCTCTTTCCTCCATACCATCACATTCATGCACACTGCAGGCTTCTACGGATGTGCTACCAGAAAAACACTGTGCAAGTCCCCGGCTTGTCACATGTTTGTGTTCATCGCCTACACTGCATGCTAGCTGCGCTCACAGAGACCGATCAATGCTCTGGCAGAGTGGCAGCAATCATGCACAAAATTACTTGGCTGAACTGCTTTTGCAAAGTGAATTAAAATCCAGCACGGTGGTCCAAGCCAGGAGAAGCTCGCACCAAAGCTGTCCATGCTTGGTAGCAAAGGCTCAAATGTCTCAGGCGCCTGTGCTGGGCAGGCCGTGATCAAGCGGCTGAGGAGGGCCGCTTTCATCCTCAGCTGAGCCCGAACACTGACTCTGACTGCCATGGCCCTTGTACACAGCATGAAGGCCGGCCAGCAACCTCACTGTGACTGCTTGACTCCGACGAAATAACCTCAGATGTGAAAAGCCGACGCCTGCGTAGGCAGATAAATCCTCTTTCCCACACATCAGGACTGGACGGCTTCCAGGAGCTGTTGCGTTGACAGCACCTCACAAGACAAAAGCGGCCAGTCTTCAACATTTAGCGTGAGTTCTTCTCGCATAGAAGAGCCTTCATATCAGAAGCGCAGGTTTGTTGCTTCGAGGTCCAGCCTTTTAGTGCACCCCCTTCTTCTTGGGGCGTTGCCGTACTTTGTGGTGCTTCAGGTGCTTGTCTGTTCAACTTTGTTCTGTAACCAATTCCAGGTGGAGCCTTTGACACCTTCTCACCTTTGTGTAAGATTCCCAGATTCCTCGAAGAAGGGGGCTCAAGCTTGCATGCCGCCCCTGTCTTTGGACCTTTGGATTATGAAAGACATGGAGCTGTACCGTCGTGCCATGGTTTCTGGGTCCACATCATGCTGTCAGGAGCTCGAGAAACAGCATCGACTCATCAGCGCACACTGGAGTAATGGCACAGTCATGGAGCTTTGCAGTCCAATCAGTTGCTCACTCGACTGTCACCCTCCTAGTGAAACCGGTCAAGCTAAATCATCCTCATGCTCGACTACGACACGTCTCCAAGGCCTTCAGCTTTTCCAGCGCCTTCGCTTGCACACGGGGCCCACCTCGCCGATGGCCTGACGACTCACGATGAAGATTCTGGCAATGCAAATCTCGAGGTGTGCCTTCATGTACTGGAGGAACGGACTCGCTGTCCAAACGTGCTTGCCCATGTCCTTCCTGAAAAATTTGCTGGTGCATCTTGAGCAAATCATGTGGCATCATGAACGCAAGTCCTGCGCTCTAGCCAGCTGCTTTCGTCGTTCGCGGACCTTCGTGCCAAATCAGCTTAGCATCGCGGCAGTGTTGCTGTGACCTCCTGTGCTGCTGTTACAACCTTCAAAACACAATGCTAGGATCCTGCCTTCAAGTAGGCAGCCCGGAGATTCTCATACCTGACGGCATAATGCGGAATGCGGCTGCATAATATCGTCCAGCCCGAACATGTTCTACGATTGTTGGCGGGAGCTCACTTTGCTATTGTCCAGCGTAGCAAAGGCTTCCGGAACCAGCTCACCAGGAAGAGTGCCAGCGCGATCTGATGCCAACATGTCAAGGAAAGGGCTGAGCGTGCCAACAAGGATTAAACGGCTGGCCTGGATGACCAAGATGTTGAACTCAACCTGTCCCGCTGCACTCTACTGAATGTCAGGACCAACTAGGATTTGGGGTGGGAAATGATGGGGCATCAAATGGAAAAGACAATAGTAAATTACATGGAAACTAGTTTTTTTTTGGATGATATGGGGTTTTATTCTTCCCTGGCAGTGAACCCTCCCCACCCGTTCTATTCATGTATAAATATATATATATATCTATGTATACATATATGTCTATACACATGTAAATGCAAAGACACGCACGTATATGTATATACATATATATATATATATTCCCCATACACTCCCGTATCATGTAGGGGGTATAATTTCCTCTGTTCCCATCTGGCCTGACGCATGGCAGCGTGTCCATCTACATCAAGGCAACATGGCTAAAACTAAGCCTCCATAGGTTTAGCATTAAGGGTGCAGCGGGTGCAGAACCTGCATTATGAAACAGAACCCCTGAAGATGACTTGTGTGTCTGTAACAAATAGCAGGCAGCTTTGCTGGTTGAAATTGTAGCATGTTGCGTGCACAAAGCCAATTTCCACACAACGAAAACAATCAAAGACATGATTCGTCCTGATCACTACAGCTGGGACTGACTTTGGTTTTGGAAAAGCCCAGAGTATGCGACAGCGACATGCCGCATCTGAACGGCCAGAGCAGATCTAACCCTCAAGATCCACCACATTAGCATAGTGCGCGTCATGGCAGCACCCACTCTTGTGGAACTCTGCCTTGTCACCTCCTGAAAGATGTAGAAGACTGGATTGGACTGTGCATGATTGAACTTTCCGACACTTCCATATATTGTGCATGTCAGCCTCGTACAGCCATAGCACTCCCTTTTCGTCAAGACGAGAGGACACGCTTCAGCAAATTGGCTCTGAGAGCACTACAGTGACGTCAAAAAAGATGAACAAAGAGCGTTGAGAAACAAGAATAACCTTAACGATAACTCCCTTTTGCGTAAGAAGTCACATGGAGGACAGGAGTTCCGACAACAGTCCAGCCATGTTAAGGATGCGTCTCAAATCAAAATAGTGCTGCTGTCGAGGCAAATTTTCTGAAGGGCAAGGGTGGCATGACAACTTGTGCACTGACACATACCCTGCCATGATAACAAGCTGAGTTTGCATGTTAAGCCTTTGCGTCCAGCAGAGGTAAACGAATTTCAGGATCCAAAGGCTACGTGTTCCAGGCTGAAGCTGAAATGGTTGGTGTGTTGAAGATCAAGGAGTTCCAGAATGTTTGTTAAGCCTTCCAGTGGAGTCCAAGCAAAGAATGCACCACCCTGCGACCCGTTGGTAACTCGCAAGAAGAATGTCATGTAGCTTGAAGGCCTATTGCTCAACCATCGCTCATGCAAGGGACTAAGAAGATGTATGGTCAGTGATTCAAGATCTGGTAACTCTAGGTCCCTCGCACGAAGGGATTCGTGTGCGGAGCACAGAGTCCCGCGGCCTGTGCGCGGACTGAAACGAATTAAGCTCACACAGACCGCTGAGACATTCAAAACTTGATCTGACCTAGGGTTCCCATATCCCATTCAAGTTCAAGCAGCCTGCCAGTCAACAAATGGGGGTTCTAGTTTTGGATCCCGTCAGGGGTCTGGGCATAAGATGCGTCCTTTGACGCGTCACACACGGAGCGTCGGCACGAAGTTCACCACGTTCCAGGTGGCTTCGGCCATCTTCAAGAAAGAGGAAAAGATGCTTCCTTGGTGAGTACCAAGGTGAATGTAATAGCAGCCATGATAGCATGACACTCTGACAACACAAGTCCTAGTTCGAAAGCACAAAGAGGGTAATGCTTGCAAAAACCATAACCTCATAACAACAACGACAAGAACTGACATGATAGAGCGTTCCATCAAAAGTTGATGAGTAATGATAATGCTTTATTGTTGATGCTCCCGTATCAAAACTGGCCACAAGAAACAGCGCGGGTCCCGAGCACAATTTCGTTGCAACCTTGGCCTACAGTATCATCCCACACCTGCTAAAGTCCCACCGGATTGCCACTCACAAAAATCTCCCGCTCTACATTCTCCGAAAAATCCCTCAACAAACGTGGCAACAGGAAAGAATCATGTCGCTTCCAAGCATCTGGCAGCTTGTTGGAAGAACTGCAACTTGCGGCTCTTGGGGACCCCACTCACTGTCAGTGACGTGATGCCACTGGCATTGCGCAGCTGGAATCGAGAGGCCTCTGTTTTTGTCCTATTGCCTCGAGGAAATATAATATAAAAGACCATGAACGTGATAAGTATAGATCTAAACATGCAAAAACGAAGGTTCAAGGTGTTCGTCCCCCAACTATGCTGGACAGCACTCGAACGCTTTGGAGTTCTGATGGTGCATGAGCTAGCTTACGAACCCCTGTTAAACTGATTTGTGCTGGACTCTGGATGGGAATGCGACAGAACCAACTCGAATCAGTTGGATTCAGAATCCGTTATGGCTCGTCTTAGCGCGAAGTTCAAGTCAGCCTCTGCCAAAAACAGCGAAGTCCAAAGCCCGGGATCTAACCGAAGCAGTCCTACACCCTGCTCCCAGCACAGAACCCCTCAACACTAAACCACACACCCAAGACCCTGGAGCCAAAACTCTTCAATGCGAGAATCAAGCTCCACCTGATAGTCGGCGGGATCGATGAGCAACCTGATCTTTCTGCACGCTGCAGCTGTTTCCAAATTTCAGTGATTCCGCACACGTTGCAGAATTTAGGGTTCAAGGCCGACCCTGGACAAGCATGGAAATTCAGACCCTCATGCAGAACTCCCAGGATTCGGGATCCCAAGTCAGCATCTGAAACGAAGCTGCCTCAAACTGGATCAAGTAGCTGCAATTGAGCTTAGAAACCAATTCAAGAGCATGTGTGGTTGATCAAAACCCTCTCTTTCACCAAAAGAGTTCGAAGGATCTGATACGGTATTGGAGAGAAAGGTGGGCAACACGGTTCTGCAACGCAAATGGCTTTGCCAGCCACTTTCTCGAAGTTCACATTGCACACTGGCAATTTGAGTCTCATTGAATTCCAGTGGTTTGCAATGAAGCCACACATGCTCTCAGCCCTCATGAGGCACATGCACTTCGTTGCTTCACATTGGCTTTGGAAGTGTAACTCAATTCAGAACCCACTTGAAAGCAAATTTGCATAGCTCCAATTGAAGACACAAACAAGGCCGTCGGGCAAAATGATCTGGAACGATCTGCATGCCGAGACGCAGCGAAGGTCCAAAGATTTTTCTCACCAGCGGTGCCAGGGTGGGAAAATGTGTGCAGCCGAAGATCAAGAAATCAATCTTGGAGCCGTCCTACAGCTACAGGTCTGTCATAGGAATCATGATACTTGGCTTGAAATCTCATCTTCGATTCCGATTCCATGTCAGGTTCTGGATTCCATTCAACAGAAGCCGGTTCTGCATCGGGTTGCCTTGGGCTTCAGGCTCAGGGCTTAGGGTCTGGATTGCACAACTCGAATTACTGTTGATCAGCTGAAGGGGGTCTCAAATTCCCAACATACTCGCTCACTCTTCAACTTCTGACAGAGGCCTTGAACCCCTGCGCATGCTGCATGCAAAGCCGCGGGCAAGGCCTCATTCCTGAACAAAGTCTCACATGTGTAGCTGCAAGCCTGAGGTGACAGCTACCGGCACGATAAGAGCGGATAGACTGCTGCAATCTTGCACGCTGTCAAAAATCAGCATATTGTCGTGACTTCGCGTCTGGCCCTGCAGTAGTTGATACTGGCTCCCAAGTCCTCGTCCAGGTACGACTCGAACTTCTTCCGAAGCATCGCCTTGGGTGGATCCATGACTTGGGCTACCCGGAAAACAGGCAAAGACGGATCGACCACTGTAATTGCTCGCGTGTCATTACGTCGTCTCAACTATTGATGCAAGCAGCCACGTCCCAAAACTTGCTGGGTGCATGCCCCTTCCCAATCCGAAATACGGTGATGGTGATGTTCTTTGCCATTCCTTTATTCCTTACTAACAACCAACGAGAAAAAGTCTTCATGGATCATTTTGCCTGGCGGCTTCTGTCCGCTCCTCCCATGTCTCATCTTGGTCGAAGGGTGGCTCGTGCTGCACTGCGGCCACGCATTCTGCGCAGCCGATACAGTCACGTGTAGGCGCCTGCGAAGGAAAGTCCTCATGGAGGTTGTTGGGGACAATCCTCGGGAACAAAGGCATGGTGCAGTACACATGGCGGATTCTCACGGAGGTATCATACCTTGCAACACAGAATAGTAACACCAACTCACTTTTCTGCCGCTAAACTCCGTTGAGCAGCCCGAAGCCACGGCCGCCCGCACTTCGCACCTGCCGCTGGTAGACTCCACTCCGGCAGGTGGCGTCCGTGGCAAAGAGGCCTACCTTCGGATCAGTAAGCTCCAGTCTTCTGTTGCATCTTGGACGAGGTCAGCGTCCAGTTCAATAATTCTAGCATCTGCTCCTTATCCACAGACCGTTGCAACACCATCCACTTAAGTGAGGTAGCAAGCAGCTTTGAGATCATGCACATCTGAAGCCCTAAATCCAGCATTGCCTTTGCAGAGGTCTCCTCATTACGCTGCTTCCCGTGCGAGTTGTGCTGCAATGCTGACCCAAATGGCAAGCAATCTGTCTGAGCCCACTTCTAGCTAAGTTCGTCGACAAATTGTTTCTTAACTCTCGGTGCTCTCCAATTGTTCAAACTTACCCTGTGTTTGCAGTTACGATACACATGCTTCTCTGGGGATGTGTGTAGACAGTCGCGTGCCACTTGCAATCCTGAAGGGAGCTTGGGCATCGATGGATTTCCGTAGGCATCCTTCTGCTCCTTGTTTGTAGCAGGCTGATGTTTGGCGGTTCTCTGTTCGTACGGCGTAGACGTGTGCATTGAAACGTGCTGTGCACATGCAAAAAAAAGACAGCAAACATGATATGCATTTTGCGTCTGTATACATACTAATTATGACACGTAAGTACATAACATAATGACATGCATACATACCTACGTACGTGCGCACGTACGAACGCACATGCATGCAGGCAGACAGACAGATCGACAGACAGACAAACACACAGACAGACAGACATACATACGTACACATACATAAACATACAGGAGTTCACAGGTACAGGACCTGTATGTCATGCGGGCATCTCACACAGCTAGATAAAGCACCCTGCAGCCAATAAAGCTGCAGAACAACCTCCAAAAGCGTACCATACTCCCAATGTATGACTAGCCCTTGGCGTAACCAACCCCTAAGGCGCTAAAGTTCCAACGCATTTTTGCCCACACTTGCTTTCCGAAATCGACAGCCTTCCGACATGGCAGCTTGTCCACGGCGCGAAAGAAAGCACCGTAGGGCGCGGCTATTGGCAGCACAGGGTGGGCAGTGAAGGCCGTGTCTTCTGGCACTCCGAACCTGGCATGTTGCATCAACTTTTTCAAAAGCGGGCGGCCCCGTTTCGTGATCCTCATAAACGTACGTTTCCTTTGTTATGTTGGTAAAGGCCTACTGGCTGTTTGACTTTGAAGTCCACACTGTTTATTCGGCTCCCAGAACTTCTTTGATTGGTGCTTTGATTGGTGCTTCGATTGCCTCCAACTTCAAACATGTCGCTTCAATCGCAAGAACTGAACATGATGTGCATCTCATGCAAACAATCTCCGCCTGGTTCGGGAATCACCCTGGTTCCAGCCAAAGCAACTTGAAGCCCTGATCCACCTTCCGGTCGAAAACTGATTATACCGCCAAGGTGCGCAATGGAAGCAACAGAGGCAGTGTTGCATGCGATCAAGGTCAAGCCGTTATCCTCTCCATCCAGCCAGGAGATGATGTGTCGAGAATAGTCTGCCTGAGATGAAACAAGCCGTCCTCAACTGCAAGTCATCTTGCTAGAGGGTTTGCAGCGTCATAGGATCCAAAACAATACCGTTACTTCACGAGACCCGAAGGTCTCTTTCCTGTAGCCATGCATTCAGTTGCTAGCCCAAGGCACTACGTCTTCTGGCGGCTGCGGGCCGTAGGGTGCCCGCTGGTCATCGGCGAGGTAAGTCACATTGACTTCCGGAAAGCGTTCTTTGAAGCGCCTGTAGACCTTAGTTAGCTGAACCACGGACAAGCCAAAGAGTGCTTGTGCCTCGTTGAGCTGAGGGCTCCGGGTGATATAACGGAGGCATGGCTGAAGCATCTCGAAGGACTCCCCTTCTGGAGAAGTGTACATGGACCGAAGTGCTAACCACATCCTGCAACCAACTACACTGTTTTTTAGGCCTGAGGATTCACACCACTCCTGCGCAGGGAAGTTCACGATTCATGACAACAAATATCTAAAGACCTTAGAGCAGGCGATGTGATCGTAGCGCGTTCATCTTTCTTCTTTCCGTGGAAAGCACTGTGACAAAACACTCACCGAACCTCCGAACACAAACCAAATGGACCTTCACATGCAACCCACCCATGCCAGGCCACTGTCAAGCCTCCAACGCCGCTATCGAAAATTCCAACTCTTTGGTTCGTCCTGGCGGGCCAACTTTAATCAACTGAGTAGAAACCTCAAAGCAAACATCCAAAAGACAAGCAATCCCAAGGCCAGCTGCACTCTGCACTGTTTGCGATTAAGCGGATATTTCCTTGAAACACCCCTAGCCCTAGCCACAAAACCACCCACCAACAGTTTGACTCAAAAGCTGAAATCCTGAGCCCTGGTCTGGCCATGCATTCCCCAGTGGCCTCATGCGGTGCAGCTTGGCAAACTGACTCCTCACCTTGGCCCGAGCGCTTCTGCTGGCATGCTCAGGTCCGTAATGTCACCAGGAATTTTTGCAAAGTGAAATCCTGTAAGGTGTAGCGCAGCTAATCTTTAAACTATACATCTGGCCTACAAACACGGATTCGCCTAAATGCAAAAGCCCAAGCCCACAAAGCTGAACAGCTGGATCTTCCCGTGAGACCCACACATCTTGCACCCCAGGAAGCCCTGCACGTCCCTGCATCTCATCCCCCAAGGCACCGTATTGGCGATTTCATCAGTAGAATCCTCGCTGCGAAGCATCTCATCGATCACCGCGGCCCAGGATTGTCGAAGCAACTGCTCTGGCTGATCCACTCGGCATTGCCTTGTGCTCAGATGATATGATTGTCGGACCTAGATGGGAATAATTAAAACAAAAGCCTACACTGGTGAGCAAGCTGATGTTTGTTAACATGTTTGTGCCGTGCCAAGATACTGCGAACAATAAGGATCCCATGCAAAGCTCACAACAGCATAACCCCATACTCCTAAGCTCCGAAAACCCAAGATCCGTGCAATCTCCGAGTCACTGATCCTTGGACCTGGACTTCTTCAGGCTCTGGCCATGTCCGCCCTGGTATGTAGGCTCTCCCAGATCCAGGTCTGGCCAATCTACGCCAGCGAGCACCGGCCCAGCAGCACAAGCAAGGGCAACGGCCGAAAGGGAGAAAACCCGCATAGCGAAGCAGTGCCGAACGAGCACGAGACCGAATCTAAATCGTTTTTTTGCCACCAAATTCAGGAATGCAGGCAGGATGCGTTCTAAGACTGGGCCGGTTCTAGGGCCATAGTTAACTGTCAGTAATGATTCGGACTGCAATGGTTCTCGTACGCTGTAACCTGACGCATGTGTCACGCACCGTGCATCGTTTCCTGTGCCAAGATCTTGCTGAACAAAAACATGATGCAAGTTTTGTTGAACATCCACTTTTCTGGCAAAATGCCACTTGAAATCAACATCACAGCAGCCTCACCAAAACATGTTTATGCGGCGGCATGTTCTCGAGACATCTTGAAAGAATAAAGTCAGATTGGAAAACGGGTTCATGGTGTCAAACTACAGGGAAGATGTCCAAATAAATGCTAGGATGTTCCGTAACAAGCAATTCCACCAGCGGTCTTGAGAGTTTCCGACCGTGTTCCAAACACCTATCACGTCGTCATATCAAGGTCAACCGGACATGAACATACATGAATACACACGATCACGATTTTCAGATTTCTCTTGGCACGATTTGTTGCCGGCAGTATCAACAAAAGGTTTCAAATGCCTGAGTGCACGACATTTATCACAGCGGAAATGTTGAATGTCCAATGTCCAGAAGCAAGGTGCGAAGCTTGTTTTTGCGTGGCGATCTGCCCACATAAGCAAGTTTGCTGACAATGATCAAATAAGCTAAAAGCGTGGACGGGTGGGACAATTTGTTGCAGGCTTTGTGCCTGAGCCGAATGAAGAATCCATGAATGCATTTCCTCTGCACATAAACGTATAACCGCCCAAATAACAATCAAATGGTTCTCATGGACATTGAACAGTCATTTGTCGCAGCCAATAAATGGCCAATCAAGTTTTGTTTTTCTTGGTTAAGGGAAAAGTGTTAGCTCAAACATTAGTTTTATGATGTTGTACACCTAATCAAATCGCGTTTATTACATATGTATGCCAAACTGCTCATGGCACCAGATAGGAAAAAACAAAAGATATTTTTCATCATTCATTCAGAGAATATCTTACTTCCCAAAAATATCAAAATTACAACTCACCCACTCAAACATAATCACAGTTGCTCACAGATTGCGCTCACATTTTTGAGCTGACATCAAATAGAGTATTCAGTCATCAATCATTCACGGAACCAATCATGCAGGCACAGATTGTTTTGACATCGGGGGGAATTCGCACTGCATCAAACGTGGCCTGGGCTAGGGTCCGGGGCCATGTTCCTATACATGTAGGGTGGCTGCCAAGATCACAAGTCCGAAACCTGGTTTAGGCGATAGGACTGAGGCTCCAAAAGATAAATCCCAATTTTTTCCTGTACCCCCGCCTTGTTTTGGGCCCTTGTTTGGGCACACTGTGCCGCAACAGGGGCTCCAAAAAATTAGGAAAGGGTGTGTCATCTGGAGTACGCAGGGGGCCAAACCTGCTTTGAAGGGACAAATTGGCCAAAAATAGGCTCGGATTGGGCTCTGTCGCAAGCACAAGGTGGCTGTGGACAAGCACGGGGACGGAAACCAGCTTCAAGCCCCTTAACGCGTGTAGTTCATTGCCTGCTCGTTCTGCTTCGTTGCTGCAGAAAACTGTCTCCACTAAGGTTCGCAAGGCTTTCAAGCAACTGGGACCCCAGACCCGTGACGAGGACACAAAAAGGAAACTGGCAGTGCCCAGAGTGCCACTTGCTGGTGCCTGTAGGTTCCAAGTTCCATCACTTTCGTACTGGACACACGCAGTGCGATATAGAGCTCATTAAAACCCAACAACCAACTGTAGTCGCTGCCACACGAGACCTGCCACAAGAGCAGACAGGATGGACGTGTCCCATCCCTGGTTGTGGTCTCCAGTTGCCAGTTTTGGGGTCACAGGACCACAACAGAGCTGCGAAGGCCCATTGCCAGAAGTTCCATCCCAAGGAAACTCCCCGAACCCTTGCTTACAAGATCCGTAAAAGAAAGCCAAAATGTACTAAGGCCACGTCGCAGAAACAGCTGGCCAATCACGAGGAGTATCCACTGCAGCAGCTCTCCACTTGGTGGGTCAGACTGATCAATTGCGAGCCAGGACATGCGAAGGCGGTAGCTGAGGCAGTTGAGCGCAGCATGTCCCAAATGGACAAGGACTGTTTGTCTCTCATACAGAGCGGTCGCTGGGACTCGAGCGTGCGAAGGTGCTTCGGGAGACCGCGCGGCCACTTTTACTTGGAAGTAAGTGTAGCTGCTTTCCTGACCAGGGTCAGTCAGCTACACAAGACCAGAAAACGCGTTCGGCTCACTCCCAAGGAACTCGCCCTTAGGAAGAAAAGGGCGGAGGGACACAAAGCTAAGGCCTGACAAGGGGTGCTGGGCCTGGAAACAGGCCCGGCGCCCCCAGTGTGTAAGCCCTCCAGGGGCTATAGCTGAGGACTTGTGCGCCATGGAGGTTTCCGAGGAGTCAAGGTAAGAGAGGCTTCGCTGCTTGGACCCCGGCAAACAACAGGGGGTGAAGCTCAGCAACTGCATCCGTGTATTGTCTGTCTCCTTAAACTGCGGAAGTAGTCCGGGAACCTGGCGCGCTTTGCGCCATTTTGACCAGCAAGAACCTCTTTGTAATCTTGCGTTACAGGAAGTGGGCATGCTCAAGAAGGAAAATTCTGTCTTCCAAAAAGCCGCTGCTGAAGCTGGGCGGTGCCTTTACCACCCGGAAGGGGGTACTCACCAAGGACGGCCACACTGCTGCGGAAGGGGGAGTCGCGCTTCTCATTCCTAAAACCTTGGCCCAAAAGCCTTTTGGTGGTGGTTGCATGGGTACGTCTCAGTACGTGGCCGCCTGGGTTGGACACTTTCTGGTCACTTCCTACTAGGCACCGCCAGGCGAGAACCGTCCGGCTGCTGTAATGCTCAACGATCTCCACGCCAAGGCCTACCTTAACCGCGCTTGTTGGGTCATGGCAGGGGGTGCTAATGGTGAACCCGGCGACTGTGAAATCCTTTCGGCTCTACTTGGCCTGGGCGACTCTGTTGTTAGTGATGGCAAACCCACTGGATGGGAGGGCACCAGGTGTGTTGATTGGTTTGTGGCGAATAGGTCTGACTTGCTCTCAGGGCAAGGACACTGTGAGGCCCATCTGACCACAGTGAACGACACCTACATGGATCAGATTGATCAACAAGCCACACTCGGACCATTCATGGAAACAAACCACTACGCTTTGAGTGTCACATTTGAAGCTTGCAGTGGAAGCCAATCACTAAGCCAGTGTTTTGAACCAAACAGCTTGAGCCAGATGGTTTGAACCAAACACTTTGAGCCAAATGGTCTGCACTTTACAAATTCAAAAGTATCAGCTTGCATCCTTTATCACCACATCCTGTAAACAATCAGGAAAATGAGCTGAATTCGTGCGACATGCTTTCGATGCTTCTGGAAAAAATGGAAAGGCTTGATCAGTTCCAAGATTTCCCGCTGGTGTGGAGCCTTTGGAGGCTCCAGCTGAAGAGCTGAAGCACAAGTGTTTCCGCACAAAACAGAAGTGATTACTCTGGCCTGCTTGATTTGGCCTGCTTGTACCCTCAATGAAAAATGTCAGCAGCATCGGCTATGACAATGATTGCTGAACTGTGAAATTTACTGCAGCCTGAATGGCCGTTTGCAGGTACCCTCTGCACCACACAGAATGCAATCAGATAATCAGCAACCACCATTGTTTTGACCACGCCCGTGAATCCCCTTCCGCATGCTCGCATGGCCTGACGGAACATTCCCTACAAGGATTGCGGCACTGCAATCACACTAGAAGCACTTGGCCACCATCAGCCATCTTCTCTACACTAGCACCTGAAGCTTTCATCAGCTGCTTCGCAGCTTCACACTGCTCGGCCATGCCAGAGGTTTTACGAACGCACTCTTGCGGATCCCATACAGAAGCGCACTGCTCCCAGATCAGCTGTTCCTTCTGGAGCTTGCAGCGGAAGAAGTTTATCCCTTGTGTGGGGTCAGACGCAGGCAGGTCAAGCGGATGCATCGACGCACACCTAGGGCCAGGAAAAATAGGCCCAGGTTCAGTAGGCATGGACCCAGGCTTAGTATTCTGGCTAGGGCAGCCCAGGAACCTGGGCCAATTTTTCGATGCACAAGACCTGGGGCCGCTTTCCAATGCAAATTCAGCAACCTTTGCAAGGTTTGCAGCACCATAACGGATCTTGCTGTGGATTTTCAGCTACTTGAGAGCAAACGTTGAAAGAGTTCTCAAGCATTGACAGAGTTCTCCAACACTAGCCTGCAACGCTAACGCTACATTGTGTCAATGGCTTCACAATCTGCCACCCATGGTAAGGTTGATCGCCGTGGTCGTGCACCCATGGCTTGTCGCTTGAGGCCTGAGAAGATGCAAGACAGGGGGCCCTGGAAACACAGGCTTTGCTGGTAGAATTTCCAACAAGCACGGTGTCGCTTTTGAATGCTCGCAGCATTCATGTGCGCATAATTTTGACGCCGAGTCATAGCTATTATGAGAAAGAGTTAAACCCACGTTTGGCATTGGTGATGCATCTGTAGAGGTAAAACGCAGTGATAGGCCACCAAGAGAGTGGGAGCACTGCATGACCAAGCCTCCCGCTGCGCACCTGACATTGCAAGTTGCATCGACGCTGGCACCAGATGTGCCTGATTGCCCGCAAGGCATGGCCCGCGTGAATCCACCCCGCAGGGAAATGACGCTGACCTCCAGGCGGGACTGCAGACGCTGAACCCAAAGCAGGATCAGCATACGCTGATCTCCAACTAGGACCTCCATATCGGATTCCGTTCTATCCAATTGGAAGTAGTGCAGCCTACAGGAGTTCACATCCCCGGCAGCCAACTTTGATGGTCCTTTCTTGATCGGCGGCAACAGCCATGTCCAGGTATTGGCTTGCGGACAGGGTGGTTGTGCAGTGTGCAACCAGCCAAGAGCTGGAACTCTGTGGCTTGGTTGTTCGGGTGTGTGAAGGGCTTCCGCTCATGCAGCTTTGCATCCAAGTCAGCAGGGTGCTTCAAATGCCTGGTGTTTGGAGAAATGGATACATAGCATGGTCGAGACATCAGCCTTGCTCGCAGCCTTGCGCAAAACCTCAGAAGTTCGCACCGCGTCGGACCTTGTGAATGCAGTGGAGGGGCTTGATGCTGAGAAGCTTGTGGAGTGCCCTTGTAGGCCCTAGGGTTTAGTCCCAATGCAGATTCCCGCATTCCTCAACGTGTGCCGGTGATCACCCGAACCTTTAGCCCCTGGGGTTTAGTCCCAAGGTTGGATCCCGATTCCTGCAGGCCATGCCGCAGCCCAGCCAACCTCTAAGCCCCTAAGGTTTCGTCCCGCGTTTACCTCTAGTGCAGCGACCCCCTTGGTTGTGTCCAAGAACACTCCCTCCAGGCCAATAACTGCAGCTCGGAGGGAGCTGGCTTCTAGATGTGAGTGCAGCTGCTTAGAACAGCTGGGCGTCCAAGTCCTTACAGGTCTTTTTAGCAGGCATTGCCTCAGTTCTGTGTCGCGTAAGCATAGCCAGGAGCAAAGCATGGCGCATTCTGCAGTTGCAGCAGCTGCTACGCATTTGGGGGCAAAGCCTGGTATGGGATCAGCGTGTCATGCCCCTGGAAAGGCTTAGCATGCCAAGACCTTGTAATGGGATCTGCGTATCAATATCTTTGTATGGGGTCGTGCGTATCAGTATCCTTCGTGGAACTAGCGTGTCAGGTCCTGGTTGGGCTGAGCGTATCAGGGTCGTGGTATTGGGTTCAGCGTATGCAAATACTTTGGCTCCTGATTTGGAGTCTGCGTCATTTCCCTTTTGGGAAATTCTGCAGAGCTGGTGCGCGCGCCACTCACGCCTGCAATGCTCAGGTCTAGAGTGTGGGCCTGGATCACCTAGTGATCCCAGCCCTTCATTGGCTCCTCAGGCCACTTAAGATCTGCTGCCTCAACGCCCAAGACAAGCATTCGCTCATTTCTACTTTGCTTTAGCTTCTCTTCGTGCCAGGGAGAAAGAGCCATCTTGTTCATACCTGTTTTTTTGCTAGCGCACGGCGCTTGCGTTGCACTTCTTGAATGCATGAGTGGCTTGACTGCATCTCTGCATCGCCAGTGCTGCAGGTATGCAGGAGGACCAGTGTCCATCAGGACCTGCCTTTCGAGCTTCAAGTGTGTGCGCTGTCAGCAGAAACGGACTTGTGCGTGACCTTGTGCTGGCACAGCTTGCAAACCATTTTAGCTGCACCTTTTGCGGGGCTTCGCGATTTTATAGCTAGTCTAGTGTGTGCAGTGCGAATTTTGTGTAATTATGCCTCTTCAGGTGTACGCGCAAATCTACACAAATGCGGTGCACCAACAATCAGCGAGGGCAAAGCTCAGCGTAAACTCCTGCAAATACAATTTGCGACACATGTTAGCAGCCTGTGTCTCATAGCCTCGTCCTGTCAGGTATCTCGTTCCTAGCTTCACACGGGTGCCACAACATAAGTTGGGCTAAATCCGCTCCTGGCGAGCTTCAATGTTGGTTGCCGAGCTAGCTTTTGGCCTGGTTGACATCTGTCGCTCCCTCGTTCAGTGAGCAAGTCGTCTATAGCTTCACCATGTTACAATTGCAGGTCGAGGGCGTGCTGTCGCTGTTCTGTGCACTTGTGCTGCTTTAGGTGTCCGCAATTGCATTACGCACATGAGGTGCATCAGCTTTCAGCAGGGGGGAAGTTTGCGTAAGCGACCATGTTAGTGCAGCTTGTGGTCCGCGATCATGTAATCGTGCTACCTGCTTGAGCTTGCGATGTTGGCATGGCGTTTACGCGTCCAGGAAATGTCAGGTGGTCTGTCCACCTTCATGGAATCGTACTACTTACTTGAGCTGGCCATGGTGGCACGGCGTTTATGCATTCAGGAAATATCAGTTGGTCTTGCCGCAGGGGACATCGATTTCACCCAAATTCCTGTCACTGTTTACCGCGTGCTGAATAAGCTGTCGCAGCTAGCTTTCTTAGCCTATGCGTTGCTCGCATCTGCACTTGCCCCGCTTTGGCGCTACATTCAACCATGGTGGCCCACGTGGAGCGCCAACTTTCATTGTGCGTTCTCTCATGAGCTGTGCCCACAGAGGCGTGTGGCCTCGGGGCCCCTTCATGCGTGTTAATGTGGCGTTCGATGCGTAGACATTGCATCCTATGAAGCTCTCGCGTAATATCGAGCTCTTTCTTGCAAGATCGCATTTGCTATGAGCCATGCGCTGCATCTGTCTTCATGTGAGCTAGTGCCAGGGCGTTAAACATTACAGGAGGCCTTGAGCCGGCCTCCCAAGCGTGCACACCTGCTGTGTTTTTTTTGTGACACCATGTCTCTTCAGATCCCTGTCAAGACGCGTGTCAGCCATGACCTCGTGTTAGTGTCTCACCCTCCTTCAGCTCGCCTGCGCTGGCAGGTTGGAGAGTGGAATGCCATGACAAACCTCGCATGTTACTGTGGTGTTAAGGGGCGTAGGTTTGATGGGTAGGCTTCGTTGGGCTTTATAGTACCACCCCTCAAACCTGTTCCATTTGTGCTTGCAGTGACATGCGTTTTCTGGCATTCGACGGAAAAGTAGAGTCCGCATTGTGTTGCACTCAATTCTATATGCATTTTCATATTTTTTCACTTCTGTTTTATCCAATTTCATGTTTGCGATTTTTGGCTTCAACTTTTGCAGGCAGTAGACTCGTTTCACCGATAACACCTTCTTGTGCGCTTTACACGCTGTTGCTTCACCGTTATGCTATCTGTCACTCTATCGGGAACCCATGTGTCTCACAGCGCGTATGGAGAATCCATACATTGGGCCCAAATAAGGAACAGGTGTATTAGCTTATTGCATGGGCTTTATAGTACCACCCCTCAAACCTGTTCCATTTGTGCTTGCAGTGACATGCGTTTTCTGGCATTCGACGGAAAAGTAGAGTCCGCATTGTGTTACACTCAATTCTATATACATTTATATGTATCTTACTGAGTTATGAGATATTCTTGAATCTCTGTTTTGGAAGATTTTTTTCCTTGCAGTTTTACGTAGCCTGCAAAACTTAAATAGGATAGAACGTGGAGGGAGGACAGTCTCAATCTGACAGGTCTAGTCGCCGTAGCCTTAGACTTCGTCTTCGCAATGGCCATGGGCCCCCCATGCTGCAGCCGGGCACAAGAGTGCCTCAGCCACAGCGGCGCAAAGGTAGCACTAGCCATGTTGCGGGCCAAGTAGCTTTTTCAGACAGGGGACATGTTACGTTCGGTTTGGGTTCGTGGATTGCCATGTTGGCCCACGTCCATATTCCAGAGCACAATAAGGGTAAACGCTGCTCGCCGACCACCGCGGCAGCAGGGCATCCAAGCCTGGGTTTCTCCCCCAGGCTGATCTTCCAAAATGGACGAAGAGGGTGGGGGGCAAGCCAATGCGCCGCAGGAAGGGGTAGGGAATGGGACAGCACGGGTCCTTGTAGGAACTTCTGACCGCTCCGCGGGCCGAGGCGAGTTTGTTCAAACCTCTTCACGTAAGTGCAACCCTGAGTTATCCTGGTATTTTCTCATAATCTGACCGAAGCGTGGGCAAACGCATGTCCTTTTGCAGTACATGTACCCAAGGCATATCCTGAGAGTGGCCTCAGGTTGTCGTCACATGGACTAGACGTGTGTGCATGGAGCAGAGTGAACAGATGAAAGGATTGAGGGAAATAGGTAGGGAGATGCATAGTGATGAATTATGCTTTCTGGTAGTGATCTGGCTCAAGGCAGCTGCTAGTAGGTGGAAGATCCCCCACACTGTAGCGATCCTGTGCAGTGTGATGCCCCGACCTTGTGCTCTGAAGCTGTGCTCGGGAGCAGGATGCGATGGGGCTTGATCACAGGCCTTTGAAACTGAAACTTGGTGACTTGCAACCCATCCTGGCACGTCTGTCAAAGCATGTCGTGCCACTACGAGTTTCCGCGCCGGTGTTGAGAACGGTGCATTCGCTGCCTTCTTGTGCAAATGCTTGGCAAAGCCTGGTTACCCCTGTAAGCACATAATTTCATGAACATCTACTTCGCCGCTTCAACGGTCCACCCTTCTGAACGTAGTTTGAAAGTGCACTTGCGAACCCTTGTTAATAGGGAATCATGGTCCAACGCAGAATGGCAAGATGTACAGTGAAATCGCAAAAAGCACAGGGCGGTGCCAGCAACACATGATTCACTTCGCTGGACCAAGCCGACCTATATGGGGTACAGCACTGTCGTTCTGTCCACTGAAACCCTCAGGGCTAAAGCAGCAATACAGCCAATGAGTCCCGCGTAGCCTTTTGCAAGTGGCGCAGGTGAAGCCTAGTCTCAGGCTGCTGCCATGCTAAGACGCAAAGATCCGAAAGTCCATGCGGTTGACGCTGGTTAAGCAGCTGGGCTTGCATTTGGCCCGTAAAAAAATCTTTTCACAGAACTAGCCCTTTGCCTTGCATCGTTTCACATATAAGTAAGCTGCCCACTGGTCAGCCATGAGCCGAATCCAGCAGCTCAACGTGTCTCCATGCCTACGCACGGGCATAAGTTGCATGCTGGTGAGGGGCTTGTTCTAGCCCGAACGTAGCCAAAGACGTAAAGCCAGAAAGTAGTCGAAAATGATGGCTAAGCAACAGCTCCAAAGTATTTAAGGATTTAAGGTCAACTTTTTGCCAAAGCGCTGCCGTGCATCGTCTGGAGTTACTTGTCTTTGCGGATTTAGGGCGCCAGCCTTTGAGCCCCGCTCGAGTAAACGGAAATTGGTGCAGGCTTTGTGCTGACATCAAGTCCTCTGCAGAGCAAGCAGGCATAGACGCAGTCTTGTCCCACGCATGATATATGTGGGTCCGGTTTTCCAACTGTCTTGGCAGGTCGGGCCTGGGAATTTCATTGAGCAGTTCCAGGCTTGGTCGCCTCAGGCCCAACGACTTCACCCAAACAAGCATTCGAGCCTCAAGGTCAAAAGTTGTGTCCCACCCCAACTCGAAATGCAGGAAAACACAGGCCTCTGACCTTTTGTGCCCGTTGAATTGCAAGGCAAGTAGGCTTCAATTCTTGATGGTCAACTCTGAATTTCAGCGGAACAGACCGTGTCATTCGCCACCTGCGCTATTCATCACATCTTCAGCACCGTGTTTGGGAAGCAAGCCAGCAGGACATTGCTTTCTACAAGGTTCCTGAAAATAATTTTTAGTTTCTGTTACCTAGAATCCTAATATTTACCTGAAATTATAATTTCTACTGGGGTTCCAAATCCCTTAGAGCTTTAGGTTTAGGCCCTAAAGTGCTTTAGGCTTGAAGATTGCGCATGGCTATGCTTCCAGACATGGATCCCCACTTGGAGGAAGTTTACCGATGACGATGTGTTAAGGATGCCATTTGGAAGTGAACCCATTGAAATGCCATGCCTGACCCGAAATGCTTTGTGCAGTTCCTGACATGCGCGCCCTTAAGCGAGGCCCGCTCACCAGACATGAAGAGCCTGAACATGCCTGAGCCATCGAGCGGTACCCACCAATCTGACTTGCCAGGAGCCACAATTGCCATGAACATGTGTGATGGCAGCAGGGTGACACGAATTTGTAGCTGGCAGGGCTCTTCTTGCACGGCCTTTCTTCTGAACAACATGCTAACATCCAAATTTGCACATCCTCTTTTCCAGTGCTCGCGGCCGCCCATTGAGAATAATGTGCACGCGATATTCGGCGCGCAGTACTTTGACAGGATTGCTGCTAACCCCCTCCTACCCCCAGCCATTCGCGAAAGCACACCTTTCCTGTTAAACGTGCGCGGTTGTTCGGCAGGGCTTGGGTAACCCTTCTTCCAACCCTGAGACGCCCGCACCAGTTCATACGAACCCCGTGTTAGTGTTGAGAGTGCAGCTGGGGCTTGATTGCTGATATCTGCGGAAAAGCCTTGGGACGTGATTCTGCGCTAACAGAGTTCACTAGCCTGCCTCTGTCCAGAAACCGATGTGGCTGGAATTTCCAAACGCTTGTTCTAGCAGGTGTGGCACTGATGAGCATATGACCCTGCCAGCTGTGTGAGCCTTTGTCGTTTCAGTCTGCCCATGTGCAGATTGAGCAGCGGCTTGAGTGGAAGTGTTGGGGCCCTTCGAAATTTTCTGCAAGAATCATTGCGTTTTACGGGCACCCACAATGCGGTTTTCCAGCAGAGTCCATGCGGATGCTGGCAGAGACTTGAGTGCTGCCTTGTGTGGTAACCAGGCCTCATCCAGGATTCCAAGAGCCCTCGCATGAGGAAAGGCACCATTGCTTAGCTACAGGCGGCCACTCATAGCCTGCGATCTCGGATAGCCAGTCACTCAGAACCCCAACCACTTGAAGCCTGTTTTCGTTTTTATTAACATGTGCGGGCCCAGCACGCCTGCCTGGCAGCTCTGGGCTCGAGCCCGTAGGCTTGGCCAAGTGAGCGGCGGCCAAAACCCCTGCTGTGGAAATTCATATGAAGGTGATAGCAATGATTGGCCGCGTCAGCCTTTATGGTGCACACGCTTGCTCGCGGCACTGAAACATGAGCATTTTCATGGCGACAGTGTGCGTGGAAGCTGAGGTTTCTTGGGTTTACCGGCTGTGTGCGCAACGAAAAAGTGGTTCTCGCTGTGTCAGTGAAATTCATTTTATCAGTCCGAAACCAATCCGCTATAGCTGGCATCAGCACAGACAAAGAGATGTGCATCAGCGTCAGCCATTTCTGGGGGCGCCAGTGTGCGACACGCGGAGGCAATAGCGCAACCAAACACTACCTGAACCAAAGCTTTTAGGCCATAAATCAAGATACTTTTTCATCCCTTGCTTTGGGGTGTCAGGTCCATGGAAGTTAGTATCAGGGGATGAGATGACGAGACTTTATACATGAACTTCAATCTGAAAGGGTGCAGGCCAAACAAACCAATGCAGGGTTTCGGGCTATCCTAAGCGCGGCCTGATCAGATTTGATAGTCTTGCTTCCTGCAGGTTCTCGGACCTTGGGTGCCAGAATGGTGGTGCCCAAAGTCAGTTACTGATGTAGATTCTGCGCAGATAACAAGCATCTTAGTAGGGTCAGGACCAGGAACCTCATTGAGCACTTTCAGGCTTGGCAGCCCCAGGGCCAGAGACTTCATCCAAACAAACGTGCGAGCCTTGAGGCCAACAGTTGTGTCATTTGGCCTTGCACGGAACCATGCACGAAAGTCCTATACCCTCCAAAACGTCTGCAGCTGTAACAAGTCGCGTAATCTGAGCTTCCTCAGGTTGATCACAGGTTGCTTGGTCTTCAACAGTTTTGCCCGACGTAAATCGGGCACCAGCTTCGAAAAAAAGTAAGTGCGTAAGTTCGTGCTCCGTTCTTTCGGTTAGAGTCGGTTCAGCCGGCGTTGCAAGTCCCTGTGGCCTTCTAACGGCGGGTAGTCGTGAGGACATCCTAAACTCCTGAAATCTGCATCTCAGGGAAGCAATCCTCTCACTAAAGCGCGATGCCTTGGAGGTGCTCAGGGCAAGGTGAAACTCACTGGGGCCTAGGATTATCTAGGGTTGAACTTGAATCAGAGGTGTGGGGTCCCGGGGCTTAGGGATTGAAGGCTCAGGGAACTTGGACAGCAGCCTTTAAGTCCAGGTGCAGTTAGGACGGCCGATTCGTGAAGTTCCCCGGATCGTTGAGTACAGCCTTGGCTGCCACTTTTACAGAAAGCCCAGGCCCACGCGGGGTTTAATGTTCACCTGTTCACCGGTGGGCGGAGTATGGAGTCCATAATGGTCCACTCTCAATACAAAAGTGTTTCATATCCCCACCAGGGCCGGCTGATAGGGCCTAGTCGCCCATCGAGGCAAGGAATGGAGCCTGATGCTCCCTTGACGCTCGCAGCTTCCCCTGCGGGGCCACTGCCATACCGTCGCCCATGGAATCCCATGAAGCCCCATCCAAAAATCCTGCAAACCCGCTGTGAGGTAGTAGGCAACGCACAGTCTCACTGCCGGGAAGGTTGCATAGAGACTGCTGTGGAGTTGTCCCCACAAGCAAGGCGAGAACATGCTCACATGTGTAGCCCCGTAGCCCATCACAGCCAACATCTACCGCAAGATGAGCACAAGCATTGGTGAGGGGTGACTCGAGCTGTTCGTACGAGGGCTGGAGCATAGCCCCCTGCCTTCGTTTGCAGACCGGTACCGGCTGTGCTTACAGAGACCCTACAACCAGCTGCAGACTTCCCCCGCCCACCAGCGGCAGGGTTAAGTTAAGGTATCGACCTGAATGAAGGTACGGGGCTGTGCAAAAGGTTCCAATCTGCAGCTGCGTCTGTCTTTGTCATCACTAGTGTAGGATCGCAAATGTAGACTGCAACAAATGTTATGATGGAGATTCCTGCTGACCGCTTTCGGACATGTCGGGGTATGGTGTCAAGAACTAGGCCACCCCACCCAAAAACGATGAACATTGCGGACGGTACCGCGGCAGAATCACGAGCTGATAGTTTGTGTGCAAGCCCGTTTAGTGCGGAATGCATGCCATTTTGGATCAAGAATGACGATGTTGGTAGTGCTTAGACGTAGTTAGTCTGGCAATGTCGTTTTTCAGTACGTCAGCCGTGGACAGCAACTCATGAGCGGACTCCTGAGATTTCATAGTGTTTTCATTTCCGTTTTATCCAATTTCATGTTTGCGTGAATGTCCTAGTGTGAAACCAAAACAACCAGGTAGCATAGAAGTCGGTCTGGTTACGGGATTCCGTCGTAGTTGCCGTCACACCTGGCTGGTCAAAGCTTACTCTTCGCAATATGCGGAATTTGTTTCACATTTTAGACTCCTAGACCACCTTGACGCTGTTTTCTCGGCCAGTTACATAGTGAGGTTGAACAAATTTTAGCGAGCCAATCAGATAAGCCAGGTTGCACCCAAGCCTCCCTTGCCCATGACCAGGTGGACATGGCAGGGACCCTGACAAAGCTGTGCTTTGGCAGCGATGGAGCTTTCAGAGCTTGGGGTGTGCAAAAAGTATTGGATTCCAGATGAGAGCCTGTCATTTTGGAAATGCTTGTTTCGGACCCGTTTGAAGGAAACGACCCGCCGCAAGATTTGGCTCCAAGCAATTCCTGTCCCACAAGTGCCTGCTGAGACGATCCGCAAAGATCTCGGACATGTCCGCCGCTCAGGTAATTTGCTTTGCAATGGTCTTGGCAGGACGGAGCGTTCTCTGTATGTGCTGGGTTGGAGTAGCGATGTTGCCAGTTTCAAGCGCAGGGTTTAACAGACCTGCCGTGCACCGCAGGAGCACAATCCGCGATGATGCTGAAGGCGGAGTACTACCAGAACACTGGATGTACTGGCACTGTGTATTCAAGCCGCCACATTCCGGATGGCAGCTGCAGCATGGCAGGAAGCGGTGACAGTGCGGTCTACGTGAAGTACGGTTGTGATGGTGGAAACTACACTATCACAAGCTACGATACCGCTGGCTGCACCGGAAATGTGGTGAATTCGGCGAGCAATACGTTCGGCACCTGCAACACGTACGAGAAGTACGTCTCTTGCGTGGACATGACAACCTATACGATTGCCCAGTACAATTCTAGTGGCTGTGGTGAGACCAACCTCCAAACGGAGATGCAACAAGTGACGGGCTGCAATCCATCCGGCAGGGCAGACAACGGCGTCATCACATCCACTGCCTCAACCCAGATCCACCTTCATGGCGACAAGCTCGAATACAAATCCTACAACGCGAGTTTCGACTGCACTGGAACCTACCAGGAGGTGGAGATGACTTGCGGTGGGGTCTGTGTGAATGGGTCTACGTCTGACTTGCTGCCTGACGGGTCCTTCTTCGCATATACAGGCGCCTGCCAAGGGGCTTTCTCGCAAGCATCCCAAATGGTTGCTTTCGGAGCAGCTGGCATCGCGATGCCTCTTGCCCTTGCTCTATTCTAGGCTGCGCATCGTTTTCAGACTCAGTGCGAAGCTTCCAACACAATTTTGGGGCCCTCATGTTTCAAATGGCACCGTAAATTCGCTCAGTGCGGAGTTTGCGAAGTACTTTGGGGCCCTCATGTTTCAAATGGCACGGTCAATTCGCTCAGTGCGGAGTTTGTGAAGGACTTGGGGCCCTCATGTTTCAAATGGCACCGTCAACGCTCAGTGCGAAGTTCGCGAGGTAGTTTGGGGCCTTCATGTTTCTGAACGCTGGGGGCTGAACAGATACCTCGGCAGCAGCTTGATAATGCAAGCAATGGCTCTGTACAAATCTGTAGCTGCGTAGCTGTCTGGATTTCCTCAATGTGCGAAACCGGCTGCTCTGGAAGAAAGGTATTGCGCGAGCTTCTTGGCTGACAGCGTTTTTGCGTATTCCCAGGTTCTGCCACCCATCTTTGTTGCCACTGCTTTGAGGTGCTTTTTGTCATGGAGGCCACGGCGAAGCTGGAAGTCAAGGAGCCGCTGCAGCTGGGAGCCGAGTGGTCTTCTCTGGCCGGGTCTCAGGTTTTCAGGCAGGGTTAGAGTCTAGGCACGATTTGCATCTTTTCGATGCGTTGACAAGTCTCTGAGTCTAGCTACCTTGGTCTGGCTTGGGGAATAGTTGTAGCTATTAAGGAGGTTCTGAGCATGGGTGTGCTACTCCGAGGGTTTGGGTTCAAAGGTTCCGCAACCTAATTCGAAGGCTTGCAAGGTTGATCCTACCAACACCCTACCGTACCATACGCAGGCAGGCATTTTCGTGAAATGTATTCGCGAGCCTTCTCAACGAAGTCTGGTCTGATGGATATGGGCCCTTGTCAACACGGAGTGATGAAGCAGCGAAAGGTGCAGACTTCCAGCTTTGGCTGATGCGTGCCTGACAAAAGTGTTTAGAAGAGACAACTTCTTGAAGTCATTAAGGCTTCATTTTGCATGAAACCCTGATGTAGGCTATGCATGTCAAGGAAGAGAGGCGACTGTACATGCTGTTGCTAACAATGTGACATGTCCATACCAGCTTGTTTTGCCACAAAGATCAAGTCCTTGGTAGGTTGGTTCGGACTTCCTAGCGTGCTGATGGTTTGTACATTTGGGAACCCTTCAGTGGGATTTTCCTAACCTTGCGACCTGGACGGTCCATCAGATACAAATTCTCAGTAGAGATGCTCCGCAAAGTTTACTATGTACGTCTGGAGCACGTGATGCACCAGAATGGTGTATTTACACGGTCGAACAAAGCTAGGTAGAGAAAGACCCAAGTTATGACCAGGTAATGTACTGGTGTCTCATGTCATTACAGCTGATAGAGAACACTGGCGTTAGTTTTCCGACCCTTGCTCGAGGAGAGTTTAAGAAAGCTACAAATTTGCAAAACGGACGGCCCTGAATATAGCCTAAAGTCAGAGTAACGTCTGTATTACAAAAATTCGTGGTTGACCTAGTATGACCATGAGAAAGCCCCGCCGCGTGTTAGCACAGGTGATGGGGATGCTGCCGGCGAGTTGCCCTGGAATCCGCAGTTGTGCTGGTGAAGCCATCATGCCGACCTGCGAGTGCCAAAACAAACGTTGCCTGTGTCGCTGAGAAGCAGGATCCACAGGTGTTGCGATGCCTGCCCAAGTGCTGAGTTGCGATGCACATGGTTTCTCTTATCATGTCGAATCTAGTGTGCAAGAACGCCCTACATTGCAGGAGGAGTTGTTAGCATGGATGTCCAGGGAGCTATGCCTTGGCGTTGCCGTTGGAGTTTTGCCTGTTTGACTGTTTGTGCGCGGGCAAACTTTGCTTCAAGTGTCAGATTGAACCTTCCAAGTATGACCAGATGAACCTAGCAAGCAGGTAGAGTGCTTGATAGAATGGAATTATATCCATTACAGGCTTTTACATACTTGTACACCGCAAGCATAACAAGGTTGTTTGGGCCAACCTCAGAGCTGTTGTTTTGTGATAAGGGCCGTATCTGTCTAGTTGAATCCTGGATGGCGTTGATGCAGAAGACGAAGTCTGCCTGCTCATGCTAGCATGGCGCTTACAGCGTGGAGGTTTCTTGCTGGGCTGAGCTTGGTAACAGCTCAGAATGTCATCATTCAGAGCGTTCCGCGGACAGTGCACACAAGAGTTGGCATCATGAACGACTCGCCAACTGCAGGGCCGTGGGTGGTCTACGAGTTGAGATTGTATTATTCAGCAAACTGTGATGAGGAAAGCAGGATAGTTCCGTTTTTTGCGGATGTTTACCACTCTGGCACACACCGTGAGACGGAATTCTCAACAATAGGTTCCAACGCTTTTGATGGAGCTCCCTGGACGAACTGGACTTCAGATTGTCGTGTGAATTTGGGCGGGTGCGAAGCCCGAACGGTCGGCCTGGGTGTTGATATTGCTTCGTCCAGTGGCTATGAGGCGGCTGCACTGAGAAAGGATGATTTATGGAATGTCACAGGGCCTTTATTTGATGCAATCACAGTGAAATGTTTCATGATATGGCAGAGCAATGACCCGAGGTATAAGTGCAATGATGTTGCCATTGTCAGAGGATACCCAGATCGTAATTCTCATACTTACGAAAGTGTCCAGGTGTTCCATGGTGTGAGTGGTGGGGGTTGGTCAAGACGCCCAGCAAATTTGAACACCTTATGGCGCATGAAGAATCTGGAAGTGACCATGGGCACCTGGAGCTTAGCCGAGCTTCGTTTCTATGAGGATGATTTGTGTACGTTCCCACTGGAAGGGCAAGCATTTTCCATAGGGAGTGATGTTCCCCTGACTGAGAGCGATGTTAATGCCTTTGACAACAACATCTCCAGTGTCTGGACCGCCAAATGCGATCCCGTACCTGGATCCAGAGCAGCTGAGATTTGGGGCGATGGCTTCCGGTTTCACGGTTGCGAGCCTGAGCAGGCGTACATAGGTTTGGAATACCAAGAGTATGTCACAGTAAGATGTGTCCGCTTCTTCCAGAAAGCTCCCCGTGACATCTCAGAGCGCGAACAGAGGCGATCCTGGTCCGGAGGCTTTGCATTGCAGAGATGGTCTGGAGAAGAATGGGTCATCACAGAGCAATTCTGGGATCCTAACTACACTTCCTACAATGGCTTCTCGCCCACGATTGAGTCACCGTTCTTGGGGAACGCTCCCGGAGTCTGGGAAGATTTGCGGCCTCCCACATACTCATGCTGGCGTTTAATGAATGATGACTACACCCGTGGTCAATGGACAATTTTGGAGCTGGAGTTCTCGGTCTCTCAGTATTGTGAGGATTTGCCGGATGAGAAGCTTAGAGGCTTCCCACTTGCAATGCAAGGTCCGCGAAATCTAGAGAACCGAATGGTCTTTGATGGAGACCTTCGACAGGACTTGGTGTGGCGCTCAAGTTGTACGATGGGTCCTGGTGGAGACTCTTGCATTCCTGGTGAAGCATGGATCGGAATCTATGTGCGTGGTTCACAACCAGATGTCAAATGCTTCCGCATTCTGCAGTAGCTTGCCTCAGGATTTGCTACCTTGGGGAGTGTAGCTGGCGGGTGAAAGGTGAAGGTCTCATGTTGAAATCCAAAATGTTATTTTAACAAGGAGCATTAGTAGTGTGACGGAACTTTGAAGTTGTTTGTTTGAAGGAGTAGGCCGCACATGTGGATAGCCGCATTGTGTGTCATTGATCTAAACTCGGTGCATGCTCGATTGAGGTCCAAAGAGCTCGAGGAGCAATCGGCATTCGTTACCATGGGCATGTATGTTATGGGAAACTGGCAACTGCACAGCTACCACAGGGAGATTGGGGGTGGAACATGGAATCGTCGGCCGGCACCGGCGTGGACACTCTGGCGCGTCCGGAACAATGAAGTTATCGATGGTCAGTGGAGAATTCCTGAAATCCACGCTTACCGTGATCCTTTGTGTCTCGTGGACATGACGCCAGGCAATCCTCTTGCTTCTGGGTACTTCACTACGGAAAGCCCTGCACAAGCGATGGACAACGATGCCAAGACTCATTGGACTGCCTGTGGCAACTGCAACGAGACGCGTAAGTACTGGATCGGGATGGAACTTCCTGCAAACGCTGATGACGCGTCGGCAGAGCAATTTTTCATCCGCTGCTTCAAAGTCTGGCAAAGTGAGCAGATGAACGAACAAATGGTCAGTGTTCAGGTCCAGATCTGGAATGGAGACATTTACATCATGTCGCCAATCACGAAAACTGGTTCGC
This sequence comes from Symbiodinium pilosum, assembly GCA_905231905.1. Lineage (NCBI taxonomy): Eukaryota > Dinophyceae > Suessiales > Symbiodiniaceae > Symbiodinium > Symbiodinium pilosum. The sequence continues at coordinate 49,293 of CAJNIZ010001825.1, read as the reverse complement.
TGCATGAGTTGGGTGGTGGCGTGTGGAGTAGACCAGCAGCGAGCTTCATGACAAGATGGCGCCTAGTCCCAACTGCTGAAGAGGCTCGAAATTGGCGCTTGCTCGAGCTCGAGCTCTATGCCGATACTGAGTGCAAACAGCGATTGCCAAGGGCGGACCGTGGTGGTGGTGGCACAACTGTTTTAGCTTCAAGCTACATTCCATTTGTCACTGGCTTTCGACGCTCAGAGCAGGCAAAGTTGTGGTCAGAGGCTGAATTGGTCACAGACGGCGACCCCGAGACCGGGCTGTTGTTAGAACATGTGCCTGGTATGTCTCGCAAAGCTTACTTTGGCATAGACTTCTTGTCTGGCTCCGTGTGGGTCAGATGTGTGAAGTTGATGCAAGGTTCCATGCCGTTGGAGTATGTGTCCTCAATGACCTTGCAACTATGGGATGGCTTGCAATGGAGACACGAAGATCCCGAGATGTCTGAGTTCGAGGTTCATCTCAATGGTCTTGGTGGAGGCGGCTGGCAGCGCAGGCCTGCGCAGCCTGGGTCCATGTGGCGCGTAGAGAACGCCGATTTTGTCCCGCAAGGCTGGGCAATCTACGAGGTGGAGTTCTACCAGGGTGCAGATTGTACTGCAGGCAAGTTGGCCGGGGATGTCATTGCCAGTGGCTATGCGCCGCCTTTGAACGAGCGGGGCCCAGGATTTGCGGTGGACGGAAATACCTCAACAGTATGGATGTCGCAGTGCTGTCCGGTTGAGAACTCTGAGCGTCCTTTGGGCTTTGAGCAGGTGGTGCCAGCTGTAGGATGTGAAGCTGGTCATGCATGGGTTGGCCTAGATCTTGGAGCAAGCAGGTCCGCACAGAATGTTCGCTGCCTTCGTATATTCCAAGCTGGCTTTGAGCTCATGCAGAGCTCGTCAGTTTACGTCTCCAGTTGGGATGGTTCCCAGTGGGTCCAGTCTTGGCGCATGGATGGCTTGGGCGGGAGTGCCTGGAATCGCCGGCCAGCCGCAGGGAACACCATGTGGCGCCTCCTGTACATGTCCCGAAAGGATGTGCCTTGCCCGGCACAATTATCCCGCATCGTGGAGCGGCCATGGGGCGTGGCAGACTTGAGGTTCTTCAGTGACGATGCCTGTGAAGTACCAGTGACAGGAGGAGCTCCGATCACTTCAGGTGGCTTTGACAACTACCTGCCATCAGCTGTAGATCAGAAGTCATATGACACAAGTCGAATGATGGATGACGACAAGCTTACAACTTGGGCGGCCAACTGCAGAACAGGGTTTCATTACGTGGACACCGACCTTACAAACTGCACACACGCGTGGGTTGGAATGCAGTGGGCTGGCGCGCATGAAATCAGATGTGTTTCATTGGTGCAATCACGGTGGGAGTCCGCAAGGTGTTGTGATGCGGCAGATGAACTGACCCTGCAGCGATGGAACGGCTCTGAGTGGGTTGAAGCCTCCTGGTTCCGTGATCCACCCAGACCAGCAGTCCAAACGGAAACAAATGTCAGGGAACCTGCTCATTTGGGAGCAGAATTCCGGAACGTTGGTGAGTGCCCTTCAAGGGTGAGTGAGAAGCGCATGTTTGAAGAAACAATCACAGAAACTCGCACTCGCAAGGACAGCGAGAAGTGTATTGTAAAATTGACTGGAGCAGTGACTCTGTTGGCAGAGCCCTATTGTATCAAGCACCCACAGTGTGTAGATGTTTTTGGAGCTGCAGGAAGTTGCTGCCCTATAGGTGACCTCATTGAAAGCGAAAGTCGCTGTTGCTGCAGCTTTCTGAGTTCGGAGCCAATCTTTGCTGATGAAATAGATTACAGTGACCCACGGGAGAAGTTGAGCTTTGAATATGCCACAATTTGGATGTCCAACATTCTGCCGTGGATTGGGCTGGCTTGCACCATCGCTCTGTACCTCGCTGCCATCCTCTTCCCTGCTGACATGGAGGATCGTGCCAGAAATTGGGTGAAGAAGGACATAGGATCAACCTCGAGGAAGGTCCGCAGGCAGCTGTTTTGGAAGAGAGTTGTAGTGGTTGCTTTCTGGCCTTTGCTAGCCTGGCGGACTTTCCTGGCAAGCGGCAAGACTCAAACCAGCAAAATTGTTCGGTGGTTCATTTTGCCTGACGGGCGACTCCCAAAGCCGCTGGAGCTGTATCGATCACTTATCTTTCTGGTTTTTGGCTCCTTGCTGAGTGGTATGGCACCTTGGCTTCTGCTTGGAGCGATCTTCGGCGAAATGATGATCTGGCTTGCGCTCCAGCTATGTCAGGTTATTCGGTACTTTCAATCGCCGTTTGACCCTCTCGATCTCAGAGACATGCAGCTGCGCCAGGAGGTGTCCAAGGTCATGGTCAGAAATGATGAGGCGATGGACACTGCATATGACATTGCCGCGGGGGTTGCAACAACCTGCGTGTTTGGCCTTGCCTACTTTGGTAAGTTCATCTTTGATCTTTTGATCGTTCGTGCGCAGATGTTGTCCTTTGAAGCCATTGAGAACATCGAGGCTGATCGTGTCGTAGAATTGTTCCCAGGCTTGTTAGAGACTCTGCGAGAGCCAGCGATGCTGATCTATGACATCCTATTCTGGGCCAGCCAGCTGATTTCCCTGCTCCTGGGGAATCTGGTTGGGATTCCCCTATGTGAGGGTTCCACCGCGCTGGTGGGTTCTGTAGCACTTGTTATGATCTTGTACGGGGCATCTCAATGGCTGAACTATGACCTCTTCGGGCTCTTCGTTGCTGCTCGGCAGGTAGTGAAGGCGACTCGCCCAGAGTGCCAACGGATCATGGCCCAATCACTTATCTTGCTCTGCCTCGGGGCATCCTTTGCAGCTGTGCAGATGACCATGGTTCTGTTTACTCGTGCCCTTGCTTTTGCAAACCCTTTTGTGGCTTCCACTTGGGTTTGCGGATATGACGACACTTTAGCCATTTTCGTGGGCCGCATCCTGCTCTCGGGGTCTTCCATTGTGGGCTTGATCTTTGTGTTCCTCTGTGTGAATGGGCATTTCGTTGGCCAGGACTACATCACAGAGAGGGTGGCGCAGTTTCTGGGGATAGACTTGGCTGCTCTAGATCCAGATGGAACAGGAGATGAAGGTGGCATGTTCCGTTTCGACGTTTTTGGTGCTGCTTTGCCTACCTTGTTTGGGATTTGGTGGGATCCCTGGAACATTGATGCCTACTTGGTACGTGAGCGTGCGCATGTCTACTCCATGGAGCTTCGTGATCCGCAGGCATGCAAGCATTGTGAGAAAATCCATGTGAAGTACGAGCTCATGATGACTGCAACTGGGAGAACAGTCAGTGCTGCTGTGCAGATCGTCCCGTATGGAGCAGTTGTAGCAAAAGCGTGTGAATATTTAAATGACCCGCCGCTGATCTACATCGGTAACAAGATGTCTTGTTTGAAAGTCCGGAAGGTCGAGCGATATGCGACTCGTGGCTCCAAGAACTTGATCATAAAGAGTTACCTCTTCCTGGCTGAGCTGCTTGCATATTCAATTGAATTTCTTGTTCCGCTGCTGAGGCGTGTGACCAGCGTTGCCACATTAGTGTACCTCATGCTGGGGACCTTCACACTGACTGAGCAGAACCTGGTAGACCAGGGTACGATGGTCATTCTGGCAGGCTTCGCATTGTCCTTCGTGAAGGCATCGCTGGAAAAGCTTGTGCCATCTCTCCTGAGCTACGGTCTCGGTGGTGTCTACTACGCTCTCAGCCGAGCTGAGGGAGTTGTGTCTCGGGCTCATGAAGTACCGAGAACCATTACAGGTCAGATGCTTTCAGGAGCTGCAGCAGCCACGTTGGTTTCTGGAAGCATTCTAGCAGCTGAATGGGGATCAGCCGTGTATGCGGTGATTATGGGCTCCTGCGTTGGCTATGCCTTCAGTCTTATGACGCTTCTGGTCAACGTATTGTTTGAGCAGCCGTCTCCTGACATTGATGACCCGCCAACCCAAAGCATGTTTCAGTTGCTCATGAAGCTGCTTTACTCCTTGGTTTCGGGCGGTGCGCTCGGAGTTGTTACAATCTATGCAGGCGAGGCAGGCTTGGCTGCAGAAGGCAATGTCGGTGACGCTTACGAATTTCAGAACACACTAGGAAGTCGGTGGACTTTTCGGGGCAGTATTGGGCTCGGAGTTTTTGCTATTGCGATTCAGTTCATCACGTTCCGACTGATTCTCGTTGAGAACCTGCCTCCAGTCATCAAACAGAGCGTTGATCCACCATACGTTTGGAGAGACTCACCGACATGGGTCGTGTTAAGAACTGTTCAGTTCTTTCCCGGCCTGGCAGGTATTCCAACTTGTACTCTGGTGTCAGTTGTCATGCGGGACTTCGTTCGATCTGGCCTTCCTTTCTTGACTCCCATAGAGCAGCAGTTCGTAATGGTTGGAGCTGGGATTGCCTTGGCAAATCTCTCTGCTTTGACGGTGCACAGATTACTCGGCAGCCTTCCTCAGCTTCTTGGTTTCTTTTCTTGTATTTTGGCCGCTTGCCTGCTCTGCCCGTGGAACATGCTATTTGGAGCCTTCACTGCAGTCTGGATAGGTGTTGCCGTCGGCAGCATTCTTGAGGAGGTGGTTCTGCGCCGGACCCTGCAACGAGAGATCAAAAGGCGAGAGGCCATGGGCGAAGATGACACCATGTTCTTCGATCAGGAGCGTGCGGCCTGCATGGAAGAATGGGAGAAAGTTGAAGAAGAGGAGCTGCCAGCATTGCCTCCTGAACCAGACCGAGAGGACAAGTTGAACATGTACCTTCAAGTTGCTGCAGCAGGAGGCAGTGCCATTGAGTATGCAAAGGAGGTCCAGGCCGCCCAGGAGTTCCAAGAAGGCCTTGAGGATGCTCCTTACAATGATGAGATAGTGGAGGACGGCTCAGAGATCCATGACAACAGTCTCCTGCGGATAGAGGAGCGGTCAATTTCAGGCCCAAGCTTTCTCATTCTGTGCATGAGACATGTGGCCAATCTTCACATGATCCAAAGCTCTTTTGCACTGTCAGGTGTGGAGGCACAAGAGGAATCGCTACCAGTATGGGATGCAACAACGACCCCGAGTCTGGTACAGGATGAGGAATCCATTCAGCAGGCATGGGTGTTTGAAATGTTGCACGCTGGTTTCCTTTCCTTTTGTGCAGGCATTCCTTGAACCAGGGAAGCGGGATGTGGAGGCTGCCCAGCATGAATTTAACTGAAACGGCGGAACAAGTCGTCTACTGCTCTTGCTTTGCATTTAGCATTTGCTTGAGCCATGGTCCTGACTCGCTCAGATGCTTCTCCGCAAGGCAGACCCCATCGACATGCCGGCTCTCCGCAATGTTGCAGATGCGTCGCCCTTGTCAACAACACATGAGAATTCATGAGGGACAGGACTTAATAATTGGTTTTGGACTGTTTGCCAAGGATGCACCTACTGTCCCTGAAATAGACATGGATGCAGGCCTCCTCTAGTGGGTCAAAATTGCTGGGCCAACAAGGGAACACTGAAGACCATGCTGTCAGCCAGGGCCTCATCCAGATCATTTTGAGGGAAGCCCCTCAGTGGAGATGCCAGGCATGTGGCGAAGTGAACACATGTTGGGAGGGGAGATGTAGACGGAGCCTGAAGGTCCGTGGCAGCCAGGGGCGGAGGAGCTACCCCAAGGCCAGGCGCTCGCGGTCATGGTTTCCAACTTAACTGTCCAGGCTAGTGACTAGCAGCAGCTTCTATGCTGTGTAAACTTGAGGTGACTTCGATCAGATGGCCTCTAGCTCCAGTGGGCCAGCAGAGCTTGAGGATCAACCTTCAGAGCTGCCTCATTTGGCATTGTCCAGGCTGCCAAGGCAAGCACTCGGCACAAAGTCTTTTGTGAAATCTGGGTAGCACTATAGTGGTCCAGCATGTTGAGCGTGATGAAGTCATGACACGCAGTTACGGAATGGCAAGCTCGCGGCAAGCCTCCAGTCGAGCACGTGCTGAGGTGCTTGAGGACTGTGAGCTTGTTCAAACAGGTACTGCAGGTAATGCACACAAACGGAGACAGGTTCGTCGCTAAGGCTAGTGTGAGTCTACATGAGGTCGCTCGGAACCTTGGTGAGTGTTGAAAAAAATCATGTGGGTACATCACGAGTATGGATTCTGCCTGTAATGTGTCGGGGGGCAACCTTTCCTGTTGGTCTTGGATCGCCAGATGGAGAAACATGACCGAACATGTCAGCAAGATTCAGAGGGAAAACGTGAGTCCACGAAACGCCATACGTTGAGGTCTCCAAGATGTGGTTCTGTTGTTTATACACCACAGTGGCCTCTTGGTTTAGACCTTGAATCAGGCGTGTTCTGATTCCTGGGCGGACTGTGAGGGTTTCTGAAGACTGCGTGAACCGGAAGTATGAAGACTTGCTGCAGTCGATCTTGAAATTTTTCACATGCTGCAAATCAGAACCTGCAAGCCGGCACACGGAAGTGAGCCTTGACGCCATCTCGATCTTGGAAAGTCTTATGACACTGCCCTTGGGTAAGGCACTGGCAAGTTTCCGCTAGCGTGGGCAAGGGTAAAAGCATCAACATGTGATGTCTGCTGAGCCCTTCTGTATCGCAGGACGGCTTCGACTTCAGCAGAGAGATGGTTGACACTGATGATTTGCTGACAGAAAGTAAACGCCCTTCAAAAGCAACTTCCATGTGCCTATGCTGCAAGAATGAGTTCAACAAGTCATTGAACACGTTGGGTTGCAATTTGTTTTTCAAAGGCGCTCCGTCGCAACAACCTCAACCGCAATGCCGCCGGTCCAAGCCAAGAGTGCGGCCGAGAACTTACTCGAAACCGTAAACGTGCGAGACTGGATGAGAATGTGGGATAGGGGGCAGATTCTTTTTTGGAGGCTCCAATGTCTCCTACAGGCATGGACATCAATCCAGGACTCAGAAGTGTGAGCCCTTTGTTCCTGCTGTTGGAAGTCTTTAGCAATTCAGTTGCATGCCAAGGCATGCGTCCGCCCCCACAAGACTTGTGGTCCAGAACCCATGGCCCACGACAACCTCCAACTTCGCCGACATTGCTGCTCAACTCTAAATTGAAGGAGTGTAAGGGTGACACGATGTGTTGAGCGTGAACGGCTGCAAGGAGAGGCATGGCACAGCAAGCCCAGTCCGCCTACCAGGCAAAGGCTGCCATGGCGCGCAGGCGCGCTAGCATTTTCACAACCAAGTTGCACTCTGCACCACGTTCAGTCGTGAGGCATGGGTCAAATTGCGGGCAGTGTCATGCCTTGATTTCCAGGTGTTATCCACGTGCTTGTTTGACTCATGCTCCACGAAGCAAGCTGCAGCAATAGCTTGGACTTTTGCAGCAACACTACGCAGCGCAAATCTTGAGGCTTTTCTGCTTGCAAGGGTCAGTGTCACTTGTCCTGGTGCAGGTCTCGCAAGTGACAGCAAGGGCAATCATGAAGCATGAGCTTGGAATTGCTGTTTCATTTTTGCTTGGAGTGTGCATGTTCATCCATATGCTGCTGAAAACAATGCCAGATTCCAAGCTCGTGCACTTCAGCACTTTTCGGCAACTTTTTCATGCATCTCGAACGCGATGCAGTAGCTTAGTCTGTCTATGCAGCTCGCCGCTGTTTGTGCAGCAACAGACTGCAGAAGCACAGCCTGCTAATCTTGTTAACGCATGTCGGCCTAACCGGCATTTTCCACTTCGCCTATGTCAAGCATGTGGCGTGAATCACAAGTCTCACTGTCCAAATTGAACCACCTAATGCATGCTCTAATAAAACAATGGTAATGCAATGCAATGCAATGCAGCTTCGGTCTATGATGCCTGCCTTGCTCTGCGCATGCACAACGGCGGGGCTTGAAGCTCAAATATAGCGTCCAAAGCTGACGCCTTTGACACACTGATTCATGGCATCTGATCTCTCGATTGGCGATGGGCTGCAGCAATTCCGCATTCTGTCAATTTTCTGCCGTTTCAGACTCTGAAGAGCGGGTGCCTGAGGCATCAAGTCCCTGGCATTTTTCAGAAACTGGGACGTGTTTTGCTTTACTTGAGTGGAGGTCCGATGCTTCTTCAAGCTCTTTGCCAGGCCACAGTCCCGGGTTCTCTTGATCTTCTTGCAGCTCTGCGGTGCGGCTGCGAACAGGAAGGCTGAACATCAACGATGCTACAGTTGCAGAGCTTGTGTCACTGCCCGGGATCGGGAGGAGTCGGCTTTGATTGCATGCTTGCCGACACTCTCTGCGTTTGTGGTGTCCTGATCCAGGAAAAAAGCTGAGAACATTGCCAGGGCCTCCTTGACTAATAATCTTTTCGCTGGCTTTGCTGTAGTACAGTTCCATTCTGTTTTCTCATCTCTGTTGCACCTCTGCAGGTTTGCTTTGATGCTAAGGTGGCATACAGAGAAGAGCATGGAAGATTCGAGTCTCTTGATGACTTGGCGGCGGTACCAGGCTTTTGTTTTGCCCTCAGGCTCAGCAGTCTCGTTTTCTCTGCGTGATCCTTGTAACGCAAAGGCAGACGGGGGGTTGACAAGGTCGCGGACATGGTCACGCTGGACGATTCAGGCAAGCGCCTGAGCAAGACGTTGGATTTATGCACCTAGGTTTGCAGCTTAGAGTTCACTCCAGCTATCTCTCAACATGAGGTGATGAATCGGGCTGTTTGGCCTCTTGCTGCTACGCAGGCTGGAACACGGACGCTCTTCATGGTGCAAGTACGGTAGAGATGAACACCGAGTATTTGCATGAAGCTGGACGAAGCCTAAGCGAGAAGCGGGTAAGTGGGGTTCAAAGTTCCAAAGAGCACCGCATGTTGAGGGTACAAGTAACATGATTCCGACTGGGTACAGGCAGCTTGATGTCTGTTTTTGAGGCCACCAAGACAGCAAATTACAAGACGTCCCACACTTAGGATGACTTCCTTGGTCTGTCTATGCTTGGGAAAGCAAGGCAACACCTTTGCATCACCAAAGAATCATAAAGGTGGAACACGATGGCCTGTTGCCACTGTACTTCACAAGCCTGCTCTCTCCTCCTCTCCTCAAAGCGCTTTGCATCAAATTTCTCGGACAGCTACAAGGCAAAGCAGTTGGTATAAATCATCCTTCAGCGCAACACAGCAAATCAGACGCTCATGGCGCAAGATTCTCTGGACATCGTGTTGCTGTGTGGTGAAGCTTGCAAAGGGAGCAACTTTCAAAGGCTTTAAGGCAAAAAGGGGCGCAAGGCTGCCGGATGTTATGCAAATGCTGGGTAACTGTTGAAGCCCTGGCACCCAACCACTGAGCTCCTGGGAAGCCAGCCAAACGGCTTCTAGTTTCTCAGCTATGTGCTTATTCCGCGATATTCACGAGTGCGCAGATTTGCTTTGCAGGAGCTGAGGCATGTGGATCCAGTTGCTGCGCACCTTGCACGGGAGGCGCATTCTGTGAGTGGTGCCTTGTTTCAGCATGTGATAGCAAGTGAAGCGGATTGCCACATGGCGTTGGGCGCTTTCTCCTCATCAGCTGAAGAAAGTAGCGAACTTTACCAAATGGGATCAGGCACAGCAGAGGCCTTCATTCTCAATTGCCTAGCAACAACATTTCAAGTTTGTGCTCACTGATATCTTTGCTCCTGAGCCCCTACCCCAGTCTTGAAGTCATAAAACTTGCAGCAAGGACCCAGCGAATAAAGCTCCGTTTCCTGCGAAGTCGCCATGGCTTTGCCCCTACAACGATTGAGCAGTACATTCCTGGTTGAGCAGGCCGTGCTGCCTTCCCTGTGTGGTGAGAACCCGAAACATGCGAAGATCCTTATGCCGGAGTGTCTCAACATGTGCGTCCCCAGATGTCCCCAGTATATTGACCCACAATGGTGAAGGGGGAACTGGATTCTGAGCATGGTTCAGATGGAAGTCTGCTCTCGCTGGTGAATCGCTGCAGGCCGTGCTCGGAGAGCCATCCAAAGTGGTTTGCCTTCGATTTGGGCAGGACTTCTCGCCCGAGTGCATGAAAATGGATGAGGCGTTCAAATCCAAGTTCTTTGCCCAAACCAAGAACTGAAATCTGCAGAGTCTTGCAGGTGCTGTCGTCTGCGACGCAAGCGGTGGAAGCAGCGTGCGTTATTTACGAATCTCACTCGCAGCTTCAGGTACGTTGCTAGTCTGCGCAGCTAAACAAAGCAGAGCCAGAGCCAGCAGAGCCGAGGCAGTAGACATGCGTGAAGTCCCCGAATGCGTAGCAGAGTTTCAGCTGACTGCACCTGCACAGCTGTCGCTCGGCAGCAAAGAAGCAAACCAAGAGTTGCACAGAGCATCTGCCAGCTTCGTGCTTTGAGCGAAGCATATAAGGATGTTCTTCTTCAAAGGAAAGCCTCTGGAGCTCGATTTGGGATCTGGACCGCAAAAGAAGTTGGAATTCACTTTGAGCAGTCGGCAGGACCTAGGGAGTCAAGGAAAGGTTGATTCCGAACAGGTAAGCCCTGCTGCAGTATCTCAGCATCTGACAGGAGTTCCTGGACCTTGCCGAGGCTGTATGCCGTGGTGCACAGCAAGGCATGCAGCTGATTATGGCTCCCCGCGCGTCTTGGCCGTTTAATTTCAAGTTTGAGAGCAGCCATAATCCAACCTCACGCAGAGAAGTTTGGCAATTGCGTAACTCAAAACACCTGAACAAGGATTATTCCATGCAGTTCCGGTACTGACTGGCATGCTGGAAAGACCTGCGCATGGTCTGGTCAAGCTGGCAAAATGCAAAGACCTCACATCTGCTTGCGATTGTTTTAGAACAGTTACAATAATTCATCCGAAGCACTTGCACAGGCTGTTGGTGTTTGACCCCGTTCAGCTGGGGCGACACTGACGAGGCCGGACCTGTTGCAAGCGCACCTTCATAGTCTGGAAGCTTTGGCTGCGCGACTTTGGCAGGCGATTTTCTTCCCCGATGATGCGTCTGGATCAGGTCATGCTGCTTTCTATATGGACATCATGATCCTCATACCCCTGTATGACGTTGTATGACGCAATGTAATGCTTAACAGGGGTTGCCAAGATCCACCGAATAGGTTTGTGGGATACATTCAGACAGCTAATTGCTTGCCAGGTTTGGCCCGATTGCTTGAGGTGCTCGACTCTGCCAGACGTACCTTGGACATTGCCGCTATGGTCTGAGAGCGTGATGCCTGCGAGGGCAGATTCAATTCATTGACGCAGTGACAGTGATGCAAACCTGCGACGTTCTGAAAGGTCTTCAGCATTAGCTACAAGCCACTAGCAGAAGCACTTGTTCGGGCACACAGGCGCATGCGCAGCTATGAATATGGATTGTTTTTTGCTCTAGGGTTTTTTGAGTGGGGGCTATCACGCGCGGAATGTGCAATGTCGGTGCAACGTTTTGCATGCCGATCAGCCAGACAGGCGTGGTGTGATGGTTCGAATTCTGTCAGATGACATGCAGGCTGACTTGACCGCCAAATGCGGCGATGAAGCATGCATGCAATCGTTGCGTAGCGGCGTAGCGGTGCAGGCCAAGCAGCAAAACTCAGCCGTCCCTGACTTGATACGAGAGGGCCTTCAGCTCCGCGACCTGCTTGGTTTCAATGGTTTCAATGTTGAAGGCATGTGCTGCACGGGCTAACAAATGTGGAGCTGAATAAGGCTTGGATGTCAGTGAAAAGTTCCACATGCATCACAAGCCAGGGTGCTCAGTTTCTTGTGCTGTTCGTGGATGTCATAGCACATGGTGGCAGGGCTGGCAACTGTCTTGCAGAGAGGTTTGTGATCAGTGATGATGCCACCCTGATTTCTGGATCCCTCAATTGGACTCATGCTGCTGTTGAACGCGGTGCCACGGCTGCACGATGCGGTATGTGCCTTCAGCTTCAGCCGAAGAGTCTGGACCTGATGGGCCTGGCTGTCGCCTGGCTGTCAGGCAACGAAAATGTTGTCATCAGCAGGCGGGCCCCGGTCTGCCTCAGGATGCCTCAGGGTCTTCATGACTCGTCACGTATGTTCAGGCGATCTGCACTGTGCCGAAGGTTTGCGCTTGAGCCGGAGCCGCAGGTTGTGCTTTGACCTTGGCCGCTAAGCCTGCGGACCGTGCACTCAAGGTTTGAGAGAGTGTGGGCCGCATTTCAAGACGGGAATGTTGCAAAAGCACCGCCAGCTGAGTTTGACGGCAACGCTGGGTTCTCATTTTCTTCCTTCATGTAGCTTCGGGTCAGTTGCTAAGACGAACAAGGTGGCCGCTTTGTTCTTTCCGGAGTCGCAGATGCAAAATGCGCAAGCCTTAGCAATTTTCTGGAAGACAAGCTCGGAAGTCAAGTGTTCTTCCTGCAGGTTGGATTGATTTTGACAGAACTACAGGGTGCACGTTCAAGCATTGAAATTGCTGTCTGGCCCTTATACCCTAAGGTGTCACCTGAGTTTGCACGTCTTGATCTGCTTACCCACAACTGCAGATATTCACTCTGACCTTGGACACGTTGACTGACACGCTGCTCAAGAAGCACCAACAAGGCCTTAAGTAAGTTTTGAGCTGAGCAAATCATGGCTACCTCACCCCAAATCGTGTTGAAAGTAGCTTTATTTGTTCTTAGACTGACTGCTACTTAGGCTTTGTGAACCGTCAGCACCAATCCGCAGAGATAGTGCCCGCAGCATGGGCTGGACTACTGCCCAACGTGCAGGCCTTCGTGTTCGCATCATCACTGACAATCGGCAGGCCTGATCAGAAGGCCGTTATTGCAGAGCTGGATGTGAGTGACATGAGGCTGCAGTCCCTGGTGCTGATGCGCAAAGACTGCACCAAGCAGGCTTGGAAGTCCGAACAGACAAGTCGCAGCCCGAGAGCTTTTGGGGCCATAGCTTTGTTTCTTGTGAGCTTCCTTATCATTGTTGTGAGCCGAGATCATGGTATGCAATGCACCACAAATTTGCAACCCGCTTGCAGTGGCTACGGTTTTTGCCGGATGTCGTGCTCAAGCCGCAGTGGGATTGCTAAAGGCTGTGATCGACAAGCAGACGTTGATCAATGGTTCTTTCAACTGGACCGCGCAGGCTGCAGTTCATTCAAAGGGATGCTTACATAATACCCTTATGTTCGGCCGTGTCGAGGCTACGAAGGGGAATCAAGAGGATGCCATTATCTTCCGCATCTCGGATGCAACGTTTGCCAGGTCAGTGTTGGATCTGTAGACATAGGAGCTGAGGCGGCGAGCGGAAACTGGTGGCGGAGCCCAGGTTGTTTTGATTTGTAGCAACGTCGAACGCAGGCTGGGCAGCTTCCCACGCCCCGTGCTCAGGCAGCAGCGTTCAGCGCTGAATTTGACAAGATGTGGAATGACTTTGAGCCTCTGGATGGCTGATTGCTGCGAGGAGCGTTTGCCCAAAGTGGCAGGCCTTGTCTGGGAGCGTCACAAAGCGGACGCTGCTGGCTGACTGATACACGTCCGTGCCAAACCTGGCTTGCTGCAGACAAGATCTGAGCGTTTGATCTTTCGTTGCTTGGACAGCTCTGCGCACAAAGTGGAGCCTGGACTGAGCTCAATGGTCCCAATAAAATGAACATCTGCGGGCTCAAGTTTCCTCTGAACGCTAGAGCGGCCGAACGCATCTTGTGCAAGGTGCCTGATAGTTTATGTCTCAGTATGCTGTCTCCTGTGTTGCTTTGACTTTGCTACTCCAGGCCCAAAGTGCCAGCAAGGTTCCCTGCAGGCAAGGGCCACGCCCCCTGTGCAGACCGAGAATGTGCCACATGGCATCGTGGCAGGCACGGAAGACCGTGGCTGCAGTGGAAGACCGGGCAAATGCTCCTCAAGGCAGGACCAGGAGGCTGAAACATGGTATCCTCAAGGACCCTAAGGATGTATTCAGTTATGCGAGTTATCAGGGGTCCTGGTAGGCAGGGGTTGGGTGGGCGTTATCTATCTTCACTTCTTTCGAAAGCCAAGTTGAATCTGCAGGCATGGCTGCCACTGCTACTGGCGCCTGCAAGAGGCAACCAATGGTTCGTGTTCAATCCTCCAGGCACCTGTGATATATGCTCTGAGGACAGTTTCAGTTTGAGATCCCGGCAGAGATGCTCCAAGGGATGATGGGAGGCGGCGTGGTTGCTCAGAAAGCAGAGCCTGAATTTGTCGAGTGAATTGTGCCAGGCGGAATGATGGGAGGCGGTGGTGGCGGCGGCAGAAAAGGTGCTGAGTGGCCAAAGACAGAGAATTCTGAAATAGCTGCCTTGAGCTAAGCTTCTTTGTCGTCTTCGACCCTAGCAAGTCGCTGGTTCACCTTGCCGGAATGCTTGTCAAGGCTGAATTTGAGCAACTGGCTCAGCTTATCCATTTGTTCATGAGTTCAATTTATGTTTGAGACCATGGTCCATCTTTGACTGCAAGGTGGCTGGTGAACACAGAATGGGAATCTTGACAATATGAAGTCAAGCAAGGGCAAGGGTTTCACATGGCAGGGGGTCCTCAGAATCGAGATGCAGCTGGTGACCCTAAGAATAGGTAGAGATCATGATGGGATATGGGGTCCCTGATCGGAATTACGCAGAGACATACATAAATCTATATGTATACATATATATATATGTATATACTCAAATGCAAGTCTGATTGGCTGCTGGAGACATTTGCAGACGCATATGGGCGCATAGAAGGATCCATAGCCATAGCCACATTCGATCCTAAAATTACTGCTCCTCTGGAGACAATCACACAACAGGCTATTCAAAGGCTTGACCCTTTCTAGTGCCAATGCTGGCGCCCGAAGGCTTTCACAATTGGCGTGGTGTTTCGTTTGATCACATATGTGTGCATAGTTCTGGGCTTCTGGAGTTCAGTCTGCCCGTTCGGGTGGGAGCTCGCAGTGCTCGCTAGAAATATACTCGAATGCATGTGGACTGTGTTGAGGAGCATGTCAGAGCTTGCTCAGGAGGGCAAGACCTCCAAGTATCTGCTCCTCAGAGACGGCTTCGTCGAGTCGCCGTTGAAGGCAATCGCTTGAGCGTTCTCACAGAGGGGGACTCTTCATATTCACCTGTTTTTTTTTGGGTTCCTTTAGCATACCCCCTTCTTGAGCAGCTCCCAAATTCAGCTGCAGAAGCAATCTTGAATTATTCCTGCCTGAAGGAGTGTGAGCCAGAGGGCCACTGTCTGTGGGCTGCAAATAATGGCCGAGTCTTGATCAACACGCCGAAGTTGAAGGCAAGACACTCAGGCTTGCAATCTTCCAGAGTTAAGTGGACGATTTTATGTGCTGAGGTGGTGAAGTTTTCTGTGGAGGGTCTAGAGGGCATCGACAAGAAGAAGCTCGAGAACAAGGCTTTGATGGTGAGCTTTCCTGAAACCTTTCTTTGGGCATGCTGCGTAGTGGGCAGGATGAAGCAGAACTGAAGAAGGTCTCTTTAGTTATGGAGAAGCCAAGCTGCCCTGCTGCACTGGGATACATGCCATTTACCATGTAATTCGTTGGACTACCTGTAGCATGATGAAAGCGAGGCAAGAGCACTGGCAAGAAAGGCCTGTCAAGCAAAGCTTGGTGCTTGATCTTGAGACATCTTTAGTGCAGCTGTCCGATCCCGAAGTCCGAAGGCAAGCTTGACTTCAAACGGGTTGCCATGGCGGACGAACAAGACAGCGCAGGCCACCAGCCTGCACCATGGGTCCAGTATTCTGCAACAGGCTCGTGAGCGTTGTGATTCGCTACACAGGGGCAGACTTGTACAAGCTCTTAGACATTTCGGAGGATGCGGATCAGGCTGCGGTCAAGAGAAGCTCTGCAGCACAAGCTGACTCAGAGCAAGGTGGTCCACTTCTTTCCTCTGGCACCAATTAAGGCAAATTCCGACGGCTCTCTGTCTCCATGCATCCAGACAAAGGCCCATGTCTCCGAGCGATCGAGATGCTGTAGATCCAGGCATCACAGCATCCAAGTGCAGGTGGTGATCCAAAGGCGTTCAATGACGTGAGGGAGGCATACGAGGCCAGATTTGTTCAGTGTGGGCGATGGGTGGCAGATTCATAAACCCTATACATTCCTATAGAACCCTTTACAACCATCTATAACCTAACCACCACCCTCCACAAAAAACTAAAAGATTGTTCATTATGATTCATCCCCATGTGCAAGGTTCTTGGAGATCCTGAGAAGAGGAGGCTCCACATCTGAATCGGCCATGAGACATCGGACAAGCTGTACCCCTTCAAAGGGCCCTGTAGGGCTTAGAGGCTTCAGGGTTCAAGATCTATAACCCTTTGAACGGGCCTATCGTTTCAATTTCCATGTTTTTTTCCCGTTCTCCATTCTTGCGGGATTGGCCATGAAAGATTTGTGGTTGTTGGGTCTGACTGGACAAACTGTTGTGTGTCTTTCTGCCTAGGCAATACAACCTCGGCTGCTTGGCTGCAATCTTGAAGCCATTGGCTTTAAAAGATTGCAAGCTAATGTTGATATCGAGAGGATGGTAACCAGTTCTTTGCTCTTCCTTCCCTGATGAGCTTCACCTCAAACCCTAAGCCCTGCAGCTTTCGTGAATTCAGCTGCGGAGCGAGGTGGAATGCAGCTCGTGAAGAATGTTGAAATTGCCTGGAAGGAAGTGGAGGGACAGAAAGCGCAGATGGCCGCTCGGCTCCGGTACTGGAATCATGTCGGGTGGTTCCTTTTCAACATCAAACAAAGAGCGGCAAGTTGTGGACAGGATGCGCAGCTGAATCAGGCCTGTAGCTGCCGTACTTTTGGTGATGTGGCAAAAGTTCGTTTTTCTGGCTGGATGAGCAGACAGCGCATTTTCGGCCATGTTTCCACAGTGTCTTGAGAGGTTCCGAAAAATCATCCGCAGTATGCCATGTTGATGCCCCAGCTGTTCAAGCACTCCTATCATCACAAGGACCGGGCCATTGTTATGAGCACGCGGCTCTTGTGCAGGTTCAAGCAACAGATCGAGCAGCAGAAGCGCCAGTTTGACAAGGCTCTAGCCCGTTGAAGTAGAGTTTTAGTAGCCATGCAGCCCTTGGGACAGCTTCAGGCAAGGGTGGAGTCACAGATCCAGCAAAAGCTGCAGAGCGATGAGCTGGAGGTGGCTCCCAGAAAGCAACGAAGTTTGTCCTTATAAGGGGTTTATATGAGGGTTCTATTGAGATAATTGAAAATAAGATGGAAACTACTATTTAGGGTTTAGTGTTTAGGAGATTGTGCGAATCTGAATTATGGCGCTGCATCGATGTTCTTAGGTGGCATGTGCTTGCGTGTCGCACTGCATTGGACTGCTTCAGAATTCGGCGCAGGTATCTGGCACAAGCACTTAAAGCCTCTCCCGTCCATTTTGCCCCACTTGCAATGTCTCTCGAAGAAGTTGCACAGGGCTTGCTGTGGATGACAGGCACTGACACAACAAAGTGGTCAACAAAGCCAAGGCGATTGAAGTGTCAGCGTTCGGCCCAGAGCACAGCTACAACATGCCGGATCTTGGCGGAAAGGCATGTGCCAACAATGTAGGCCAGGATTTGGGATGCGGTTTTCTGGCTGGCGCTGCTGCTTGCCATCTCGCAGCCGGGGTCGCCATCTGTACTACAATCCCAGTTGCTATCCCGCTGATTGTAGGATTGTGCGAGGGCTTCGCAAGTTCGAACTTCAGTCTTCAGCTCGGGGAAATGTATCCATCAACCCTAACAACTCTCCGGTCCAGCCGCAGTTCGCGCTTCCGAGCAAGGCATCGACAACTTATCTATTACTTCGCCACCGAGGATGACGTGAACCGCGCGAAGCAGAAGTTCGTATCTACGCGCCTAATTTGGAAGCTGGTTCCTGGACGCACCATGGAGATCGAGCGCTGGGGCATGTGAATGCCGGCTCCAACCATTCGCGGATCTTTTATCAAACTCGTGACTAAGGCCAAGGAAATGCGTGTGAACGGGAGCGAGCAGTGACTCATCCTTTCTTAGTTCATGAAGTCATTTCACAGACCAGAGAGGTTCCGGTCAGCCGCTTGAAGCGCGGACTTGCTGCAGAATCAGCTTTCTTTCCACGGGCCAAAACTAAGAATCTGAGCGCGTACCATCTGAGAAGTCAGGTTGATCGATCCACCCCCTACGGGGAACTCAACTTCCATGCGCTATCATGCGCTATCGCTGAGAGGTGATGGTTCCCATTTCAGCCTCGGAGCTCTACAACGGTGTGGAGAAGAAGGTCTTCGTGTTTCCCAGGCTCTTCGCCAAAGCAGCTGCCTTGGCTGTACCATCTGCAACCCTCTGGCTGCCAGGCTCATGATATGCCGGGGTTGCAAGGAAGACCCAAACAGGTGGACCCTTAGATATTCTTTTCCCTCTACAGCACCTGTGTCTGAGTGATGACTTGTTGTTGGAGGCCAGAGTGCCAAGACTGTGGTCGCTGTCCACCAGAGAAGGTGTTGTGGCTTTTGTTTATTTCCGCCTGTCCCCGATGCTTGATGGGTACAGGTCCAGGTGCCCAAATATGGCATGACTCCTTTCGGCCGCCAGGTGCAATTCTGCTTAGGCAGTGAGAGAAGGTGTCTACAAATCCCTCCCTGCTGCTGACAGGTGGTTGGCATGAGGGAGAAGGAGCAGGAAAGTCGAGAGAGGTGTCGAGAAGTTGGGGTGGAGGTGCGCTTCTTACAGAATGGAAGGTGACGGGATGCATCATCCAATCTCACATGAAGGTTCCCTTGAAAATCAGCAAGGGGGCCAAGCAGGGGGCTTCACTGAAGGCTCCTGCCCCAGATTGGTGATGGGTCGCTTATTTGTCCGACCAGCTATTTTCACCGATGGTTGCTTTTGATGGGCAGCATGTTGCAGTTTCGGTCAAAGGTCCTCCCGAATGTTGGCCACCAGACACCAGGAAAGTTTCCTGGCAAGGCCTCGAGAGCGCCATGTGTGCAGCGGGATTTACGGATGATGCTTGGCCCGGGAACTTTTGCAGGTAAACTTCAAGGTTCAGCGAGGCACTCCACCGCGGGTGTGTGCTCTCGTGGTGTCCGTCCTGGAAGGATGTCGCGAAAACACCTTGGCATGTTGCACGAATTAGGCTTGTTCTATGTAGCAGTAGCAAGGATGGTGTGGGGCCAGAATGGCATCCGCTACAGACTCACAAAGCATGAGCGCTGAGGGCTTTGGGGCTTTTAGCGTGTGACGCTCAAGCAGCAAACCCTAGAGTTTAGGCCAGAGGTTGAACTACAACAGTTTGATTTCGGCATTCAAAAACCTTCCTGGGACAGTTGCAGTAAACGTCCGCATGTCAATGCGTCGGACAGGCAGCAAGGAGGATAGCTACAGAATTGCGGAGTCAGATCTGCATACGGCTTTTTCCTTAGCGGCTGTATCGTCATGGCAGACTTGCATGCGTGACCATTCAAGTAGCAGGTGCTGCACATCTCGCTGGAACAAGCCTTGTTCGGGTTCACGCCCCTTGGAGTCATTTGGAGCCAAGGCTTGCTCTAGATGTAGAGGCCTCATGCTAGTTCGGTACATGCCTACAGGATTTCCTGGCGACATCTCGGGGAAGAGACGGTCCGCGCCTGATGCACTGAAGGTTAGGGGAGATGTGCACTTGCCGGACCGGAGCATCTGAAGCCTGCGGATAGAAGGCGCTTTAGCTTAAAGTGTGAGATCAGGCTTCACCTAAAGCCTACTTAGGGAGCCAGCCGCCTTTGGCTGAGATGTTGGCCATCCTGGATGACTCCCACCTGGTCACATCCAGGTTGAAGGCTTTGTCAAAGAGATTCTACATGCCTATCCCTACCTTCAGCAAGCCGATGACAGTGGATCTCATTCAGATGATGAGGGGCAGGTGGAGACTTTGAAGAACACGTGAAGAACCAGAGACGCACACAAGACACTGAGGGCAAGCCACGCGATCACAACGCTTTCTTTTCGACTCTCCTGAGCCCCCGGAAGGGACGGCATTACTTACCTGTTGCACGGTGAGGAACATAAGGCCACCTCATGTGGTGCATTCATGTTGTGGCTCTTTTGACTGGTGGAAGAGTAGGAAATGGAGCCGACCTTGCAAGCGGTGAAGTATTTTACTGCATAGCAGACTTGTGATAGGAAAAAAACAGAGTGTCAACGAAGAAGACAGGTTGACATGAGTAGGCACGTTGCTGGAAAGCGCAAAAAATCAGTCGAAGAGCCACTGCGCGAATGCGCCCCAGACGGCTAGGTGCCCCTTTGGGAGGTCATCGCCTGAAGTTGCTTGGACAATGGCAGGCTGTTCGAGACTGATGAGGGATGGGTACGCATGGAAAGGTTGCGCACATTGCTGGTGATTTATGGCAAGTACACCATGGCGTGCACATGCCAAAGATGTCAGCTGGACAAGCTGCAGGAACTTTCATGGCACCATGCTGGATTGATCCTTGCGTAGAATAAGATAAAAATGCGCTTGATGCATGCCTGACACTTGAGTGCCTAATTCACAAGTGCGGCACGAGCTTCCAGGCGTGCCAAAGGAATGGAATGAAAACAGGTAGGCGCAGAGGGCGTTTGCTGAGGAACACTCGGAAGGAGAGGCACTGTACTGTACAGCTTCTTTTTCCCCGACCTGCATCCTTAGCTAATCTGCTTGTGTCCGGTTTGTTCACACAAAACGATGAAACAAACCAACCGTCTGGGGCTGCCATGATAACTTGCAGAAAACATGTCAAGGTGACAATCACAAAGGAGCGTCTGCAGCTGCCGGACGAGGCATGCATCCTTGTGCTGCCAGTTTTGTAGCAAGCTATCAAGAGTTCCTCGCCTCTGTACAAGGTGCTCCGACTCAAGGGCAAGGGCCTGGTCGAGTCGGGAAGCAAGCGTGGTGATCTGTATGTCAGAGGCATAGCAGCATAGCAATCTTCGAGAGGTCACTGCCATTTTATCGCGTTGGCACAGCTGGTCCTTCCCAGGTCAGACTAGCCGTCGATCTCCCGCAACCGCCGCAGGGAGAGAAGGCACCAGGGGCAAATGGCTCTGTGCCCACAGCTTTGCCATACCTGCTTGGACCAGGCCCTGACACTTCGAGCTCCAAGTTCGGAAGCGCAGGTACTGCAATGTTTGCAAGGAGCGCCCGTGGTCCATTCTGACTTTGTCGTGTGAAGGCTGCCAAGTTGGAGATGGAGGATGAGGTTAGAATAGAAGAAGGCGCCAGCTTTTGAGAAGTGCCGTCGAATTTGATGACTTTCACGGATGCCTGTACACTGGATCGCCAGCACATTTTTCCGCCCGGAACATTACCACTGATTCTGCAGTATTCTTGTCTTATAGTCCCTGGTCTTCAGGAAGTGCCTGGCGCGAGTGGATTGCCAGAGAGAAGGCGACCACTTACAAGGCAACAGCAACCAGTGCTTGGAGACAGCATTACGTTGTCCGAGAGTTTTGCTGTCGAGGTGCCCAAGGGTAAGACAGAGCTCTGACAAAGAGGAAAGGTTTTCTTTGGAGCAGTGCTTAGTCAGGGTTTCTGTCGGCACCTCCTTCTGCAGGACTTGCCATCGCGGGTCCCCTGAGAGTCAGAAAACATGGACATGTTGTCCAGCAGCGACAAGGATGTAGCGGGCTTCGGTAGCTTGGCTGACGAGGCCAGTTAATGAAGCATGCTTATTGTATATACGTTAGCAGCTGCAGGCTGGTGCTGTTGTCTCACCCGCTGTATTCGCAGCATGTCCCCGTGCAGTTTGTCAATCCTTCCGTTCCGAGTGTGTTGTTCAGAACAGAAGTTTCCGTAAAAGCCACCACTGTGCCCGAACCTTGTAGACACATGTAGACACGTTTCACGCAGCACCAGCCGTCACCAGCCGCATCCCAAAGACCGCCACCGGCCCGCACTTGCGTGCATGGCTGTTTTATGGCATCGAGGCGAGAAATGAAGCCACTGTCTGATTGCAGAAGTATGGTTTTGGCGGGTCGTGATAGTTGCCAGGGGCATCATGTGGCAAACAGTGAGCTTTGAGTCTTCTAAAACGAGCAGCAGTTTGCATGGTGCTGCTCTTGAGCAGACGACTTGAAGATTTTTGCAGAGCTAGCTCAAGTCTCATAGGCAGTAAAGCTCTGCATGCACCAAAGTTTCTAGAAGTAAGGTTATATAACCTCTGCATACCTCACAGCTTTGACAGTGATTCGGAGCGCCATGACGCTTCTCTGCGGCTCTGAGAGGGGCACTCAGGTATGAAGAGCAAGAAGAAGAAGGATACCTGCTTGGTAGCCACGCAGTGGGTTTTGCCTGCTGGTGCACGAGACAGCAAAACTTTCCTAGCCCTGACTGGCAGTGATGGGGCTGCAATTGATACAGGCCCTTCCGTCGGGCAGGAGGCACAGCGCGCAAAGGCATACGAAGCATTGAAGAAGCAGCTGCGGGATGAATGTACTTCGCAAGACCAAAGCAGGTATCCCAGCATGGCATTTGAACGCTGGTGGCTGTCTGCCAGAGATCATGGCTGCAGCAGCCCGGATCCGCTGCTTCCGACTCCACGAGTCCCAGAAGACCCTACGTTGATGTCGGACTTGGAGCATGCTGGCTTCTCACGGAAGGAGGCGTCTCAAGTGAGCAAGCGACTGGCCGCGGCATCCATGGCTGCCTCAGACAAGCTGGTGGCCTTGAAGAAAAACGGCAAGGAAGTAGTTGAAGTCGTGACGGAGAAGGATGATGAAGTGCTGTTACTTTGCAAGTCCGCTGGAGCCAGGATCCGGTTTTCAGCATTTGCTCACAAGAAGCTGAAGAAGCTCCACAAGTTTCACACGGGATCGGAGGGATCCTTTGAGCAAGCTGCCATTGTGGTCGGCCTCCGATATCAGGCCCTAGGTGGAAGTGGTTTTCAGTTGGCTTTGCCAGCATCTGCTTGGAAAGTTCTGCTGGAGGACTTTGCCGTGCAGGCCGAGTGTTATGGTGCAGATTAGTTTGTCAGGGTTCCTTGTAGTGGTTAAGGTTAAGGGTTAACGGTTTGTGTTTCGCGGCTGGCTTGTTTTAAACATTACCTTGCTGGTTCGGAGGGCTTTACAATACCCTTGATATTATGGTGTTTTCTGGTGTCATACTATGTGGAGTACTATCGCTACTGTACCATTTCTGTTATTGTTACCACAAAGGTCTAATGTTATTGATCCGAGCTATTTTTCTATGCTTCCATTCCAACGACTACTATTGCTTTAACTTTCAATTCCGATTATGTTTCTCACAACTGCTAATATTCTTAGCTTACCCTAAACCCTGAAGACATCTATGAGTACTGACGAAGCTTCTATTGCAGCTTTTATTCCCTGCCGTTTTGAGTACAACTGCTACTGCTGTGGAGGGATTTCCCAGTATTGGGGATACCATTGGGGAGTCCTCATAGTAAGAAGTATAGTATTTGGGGGGTCTATATTGGGGTCCCAGTATTTTGGGAAACTGTCATTTGGTTCTGACTAACATTGCTACTATCTTTCTTGTTGTCGGTATTTTCCGAGTACGATAATTGCCTCTTATCTTAGATTTGATAATGCTTGTTTTCCTGACAGCCATGTACATTACAATTATTGTTTTACAGGTTGTTCTCATCCAGATTATTTTAATGTTCACAAGACCAGTATCATATTGCAGCACGATAGGTGTTTTCATGATTGCTATTATTGTGATTATTCTGATCATCCTTATTCATATGACCGTTTTTGTGACCTTCATTCTTTGTATGACTTTTCTCATGACTGTCATGACTGTTGGCATCGTTGTTGCCATGATTATCATTATTATTTGCCATCATTATCATCACGGTTGTTCGTATGATTGCCATCATTACTGTTATGGCGAGGCGCGTCCTCACAAAGTGAGCTCTTGAAGTGGAGCATTTTGACACCGAATTGAGCTCCTGGCATTTCGTCACAAATTTAGATTCTGGCTTCTACTTTTCTCAACTTTCGACGCCACATTGCGCTCGGTGTGGAGCATCTTGAAGTTGCGGCTCAAAATTCAGATGCCGATTGAGCTCTGGTGTGGACCGTTCTCAAGTTTCGAAATTGAGCTCTTGCGTGGAGTGTCCTCACATTTTGGTTTCCCCCAACCCCCCCAACAAAAGAAACAAAACTCAAAACAACAAAAGAACAAAGCCCTTCAAAGCACATCAAAATCTCAATCCGTTCTCTTCTGTTGATTCCGGAGAAGATGTTGATTCTGCGAAATCCAATTTCGGTTTGGTCAGCTCTTCAGGACCCAGAGAAAGAAGACTTTCTTCTCTCCCGCTAGGGGAGAGCAGTCATCAAAGATTGCAAGGTGACAGACGTACGGCCTGATGCAAGACTAACGGCATTCCTGGTATGAGAAGAAGTTCTGGTAAAAGACGTATTAAGCTTTTGTGAAGATACGTTACGACCGGGAGCCCTAGCCTTTCATCTTCCAGCAGGCTTTCTGTCAACAAGTGAGTTCGTGCCGCACCCCGACTAAAGCCAGACACCCGACGCATCTCAATGGCCCTCGAACTCACGCGACCCGGACCGTGAACCCTGAGCCATGCAGGGGCGTAAAGGAACCAGCATATGCCGCTGGCAGACGCCACGCTCGGCACATCGCACCCCTTGCCGCTAAACAGCAAACCTCTGCAGCCTAGCTTCTGAATCCTTTGACCTGAAACTCATGGCGGAAAATCCTGAGCAAGCTCCACCCCGGATACCTTTTTCCTCACAACTGATCTGGAAAACGAGGCAAGGTTCTCATCACTGCCTTGGTGCCCGCACATTGCTTTAAGCTCCCAGCATTCAGGAGGGCGTCTTGCAAGAAGATTTCCTAATCTTATATCTCCACCCAAAATGGTCGTTTCGGACCCCAATGTAGACCCCAAAATACTATTATCCTTCTTGTGGGGACCCCCAAAAGGTACCCCTTGATTTTGGGAAATCCCGAAATCCCCAAATGTTGCTGGTCCTCTCCAAGTCTTCAAGAAAAGACCACCAGGTGTGTGGTGGCTGAAGGAAGCCCACCATGCCAGCTTGCCCCAAAAGAAAGGAAAGGGAAGCTAAAGGGGTTATATAGGGGATCATCTAATTAATCAGGGAATATTACAGGGATACTAGGAGTTTAGACCATAGCTCATGTATGGCAGGCAAGGAAGAGACGTACATTGTCACACAGAACCAAAGACAAGTCCGACTTGAAAGCTAATAGGGGGGAAGGCAGGAATCAAAGTTGCAGTGACAGCCTTGCAATCAATCCAAAAGCAGTTTCCATTTTCTTTTCCATTATCCCTATATAACCCCCATATGAACCCTATATAACCCCCTATATCATCCCTTTAATCCCTCCCCTCAGCTCCTCCCAGAACCTCCCCGGCTCTCCCAGACATCCAGTGCTCCCACAATTCCAAGTGTAGACGGCGGCTGTGGGTCCCAACTGCCCTCAAATCCTGAAACAGCTTGAGATTTGCTAAATGGACTAAACACCCAAAGTCCGAAGACCTCCGCGGGTTGTAATACGGACAGTTTGTTGACGGTTGGGTTCCTGTGTTAAACCACTTGATAGAATGTGTCTTTGCCTTTGCAGGCCGAATGTTTCGCATCGCCGCTGAATTGCTGGCAGAGAGCCTGGCCTTTGCTGTGGTGGTTGTATTGAGGTCTTGTCCCCTACGGAAGCCCGAGGTTCCCAAACTACTGCAGTGCTTTTCCGGATAGTCCGCAGCCAAGTACGCTATGACGGGTGGTGAGTAGGGAGTGAAGGAATGGGGTATAAGTATTATACCCTGTTGAACAGGGACTACGATAGGCTCCATTCGCTATAAGATGAGGATGAAAACTGGGCCTACCACATGCTTATGCTCGCGCTGCAGCTTTGCTGCTCGAACGACGCGTGGTAGAAAGTGGGACCGGTTGAAGCGGGCGAAGGCCGCAGCCATGGTGCTTGCCTAGGAACAAAAGTTTGCTCCTAAGAATCCCGGACGTCCTCCTTCAGCCTCATCTCTCTGAGGCTTTGCCACGGCAATGGAGGCGCTCGCTGTCCAGACGCAGCTCGTTTTCCCTGCCTAAACCTTAGCTATTTTACGCATTGCCCAAGCCTGCTGACGTGTCGATGCCAAGATGTGTTGCGGCTCTGGCAGTCATTGGTGCTGGCAGCATTGCTTTCGCAGGCCTTGCTGAGAAGGGTCGAGTTGTTTTGAAACCTGGTAGCTGCTCGCACAAAGAGTCTTCAGCATGCAGGTTGTCGCAGCCCTCCCTCCAGAACTCAGCGACTTCGGCCTTTGCAAGCCTTCCCCTGGGATGCAGAGGGTAATGCTAAGGCTGGGATCATTGAAGTGACAGCAACATCAAGCTGGACTTCAGGGAAATCGAGTAAAGACAGCGAAGATCTAGCGTACTTTCCGAGCCCTGGCCGTTGTGAAGTGCTGGCCTTTAAAATTTGTTCCAGGCGGAGAGAGCCTACGCTTCCTTGGCAAGATCCTATCCAGAAGTTGCCCAGTCCGGCACTTTTATGGATGAATCCGCAAGCAGCTGGATGCAAGAAGTTGGTTTTCGGACCGCGCTTCGTGCGCATCATCATATTAGAGACTTTCTTTGTGCACAGGCAAAGATGTCATCGTGAGCAAATATGATGCTGAGCAGCATGAATGGTCCCGTGTAAGCGTTTCCGTGAACTTTCTGCCGTGATTGTCACTGCCTTGCCCAGGAGAAGCTGGGTCAGTTCCTAGGCTCCGATGTCGCCTTGACAATGGTGGAGAAAGACCCTATCCTGCTGCTCGGAGACTGAGCCCCAGGGTTTGAGCTCTGCTTTGTCATCTTCAAAAGATTCAGACATATTCAGACGGTTAACTGCTGGAGGATACGAACATGCAGCAGCGCTCCTTCCAGTATTTGACCAGCCTGGAAGACGAAGCAAAGAAAGGCTTGGCTTTGCAGGCAGTGCAGAACAACCCTCGCTTGCTGACCGTTCCCGATTATGAGTACCAACGCACAAAGCCTTCATTGGAGCCTCCGCTGATTTTTGTTTGGTTCAACGACAGTATGCTTCCACAGCAGGTGCTCCCTCCATCTTTCTCCATCTCTCTTTTCCCCCGTGCCTCCCTGCGTTCCTCCCTCATGTGCGGTGGATAATGGTCATATCGCGAAAGCGGGGGGCAGAGTACAAGATCCGAGTCAGAGACAAGGCAGTAAATCTACCGCGCACCTCTTGCTCATGACTTTGCTCAGGAGGGCCTGGCCACTGCAGCCTCCGCCATTGATTTTCTACGACCGCTGGGCGAAGTGGGCCTGGCTGTGGCCATTTTCTCCTCCTTCATTGTACTTCTGCTAATTTTGAGGCCGGCCTCTAAGACCCTAAGTCTGTGTCACGCGGGCATTTCGGAGTCTGTAGCTTCTGTCACGTAAACGCACACACAGGCCTTGCTTGCTAAAGGCCCCTGATCTACGGAGTCGGTGGTGGCCAGTGCGGCTCTCGGTGAGCATTGATCCGGGATACATAAATTTTCTTCAGTATTTACTCTATGCATCGTAATGTTAGTAATGTACTAAAAGGAGTGATAAGAATGTTTGTAATAATACCTGTCATGATGGTAAGTTATTATAATAAGGAAGCCCCATCATTTACTGTACCTGGATCTAAACGCCCCAGGCCTCCGGCCTCAGCAAATTTCTCAACAGCAACCCACTAATAGTAATGTACTGGTAAGTGTAGTGATAAGAACATTTGTAATAACCCTAAAACAGACCTAAGCCTTTAACTCTAAACCCTACTAAACCCCGTAATACTACTGTTAACTGTCTGGGGCAGGTCTCTCCTTGGCTTCCTCACCAGCGGATTGCCCCAGATCCCTCGCCCCTGGGAAATTGCGGAGAGCTATGGCATCAACCTGGCAAGCGTCCGGGATTCATTAAGGGTTTAGGGTTTAAGGGTTTAGAGTTCAAGGGTTTAGGGTTTAGGGTTTTTGGATGTTGGCAGCTGTGGCAGCTCGCATTTCGCATGCAGCTCAGGTATCGTTGTCCTGATTCCCATCTATCAGGTTTTCACTGCCATCAGGAAGCAATTCCAGTAGAAGGTTCACAACCAATCTCGAAGAAAACCAAGGTTTTAAGGTGTTGGCGCTGCAGTCACTGCGTTGGCTGGCATGCGCCCAGCCCTCGCGCTGAAATGTTTAATGTCCTTACGACGAGCGTGTCCTGGCAAACGCCGATTCGTTCAACAAGGCAGCAGAACAAAGGCACGCCTCTGCCAGGAGTTTCAACTCCGCACAGTGAGTGGCATGCAGAGCGGGTTCAAGCAATCCCCATGTCTGGCTAAGCCCATGTCTTCACAGACAACTAAGGTGACGCATGCTTTGGGTCGATGGGGAGCTTCTTCTCTTTCAACCCGCGCTATCGCCTTGGTACCTCTGTAACATGACAGTCTTTGCATGCTCAATTGCTGGATATCCAGGCCTTTTGCGGCCTGCTGTCCGTCTCCGTCAAAGCGCGATTCAAGCACCCGCTTCAAGCACGACCATTCAAGCACCAACGATTCAAGCACCAACGATTCAAGCACCACCGATTCAAGCACCACCGATTGCAGCACTGCCCGATTCAAGCACCAACGATTCAGGCACCAAAAGCAGCCCGGTTCAAGCACCAAAAGGCTTCGATTCCAGCGTCACGCCATTGCGCGCAAATTTTCGAACCATTACGATTCAAGCAAGTGCACAGCCAAATTACCTGCACTAGTGGTATTAGGGTTTCGGGCTCAGGGTTCAGCAGTGTTTAGGGTGTAGAGTTTAAGGGCATGCAGGGGTTAGGGGGGATTTCAGGATTTAGGGTTTCGGTGGCGGGAGTTCGGGGTTTGGGTCAGGGTTTAGGGTCGCCCAGACCCCGGGTTTCTGCAATTTCCAGACATCCAGGTGAAGGCTTATCAGGTTTTTAGGGGTTTTTAGGGTTGAAGGTTTTTAGGGTTTGCGGTATTTTGGGCGTTCAGGGTTTTCAGGGTTTAGGTCTTTTAGGGTTTTTAGGGTGTGGGGTTTCGGCGCTTTAGGATTTTTTGGGTTTAGGGTTTTTCGGGTTCAGGGTTTGCAAGCTTTAGGGCTTTTAGTTTTTAGTTTTGGGTTGTTGGGGTGCAGGGTCTTTAGGGTTGAGTTGTTTTAGGGTTTAGGGTTTTTACGAACGCTTCCACAAGCTTTCGTCTGAGTCCAGCTTTGCTGATCTGTGCTAAGGGGGTGTGGGGGAGGGGAAACCCCCCAAAATGGTCAAATTTGCCCGCGCTGCGCGGACCACACCCAGTGGCAGGAGGGTTTTCGGGCGGCCAGCGCGCGGGCCTCGAAACTAGGCATGATGAGGGGTCTGTTTTGATGCAGGTTTCGGCTGTCGTTTGGGACGCCAGATGGCAGGTTTTTGAAGCAGTTCTTGGGCACACGGAGGCCGTTCGCGCTCCGCCGCTTCATGAAAAATGCACGCGCCAGTAGGCACCCTGCTTGAAAGCTTCTGGTCCCCGCGGGTGCAAGTCATGCTTGAAGGTTTTCAGGAGTTTCAGGGTTTGAGGCTTTTAGGGTTGGTAGGCTTTAGGGTTAGAGGTATTTAGGGTTTGGGTTTTTGGTTGTTTAGGTTTAGGGCTCTTTAGGGATAAGCGTTTTTAGGGTTGACATTTTTTTAGGGTTTGGCGTGCATTTTTAGAGTCTGAACGGTTTACAGTTCGTTTTACGCGAATTTGTTCCCGGACCAGAGTGCAAAAATGCGCAAAAACCTTGGTGCGGGAATCCTTTTCTTGGTGCATCCTTGTCGCGCGAATCCATGGCACGCGAATCCGTGGAACTTTTTGCGCCAATCTGCCTTTTGGGCGCGTATCCGTTTTCAACGGCTCAGCTTGAGGTCGTGGATCCTGTCGTGGATGTGTGCAGTCACCTGTACATCCTGCGATTCAGGAAAATTGCACAGCAGGTCGCAAAACTTGTCAGCTGCTGAAATTAGATGATGGAAAGTGAGGTCGTGGATCCTTTGAAGCAAACCCACCGTTTGCACCAGTGATTCTGGCCAAAATGCGCCAGCACATGCCCAGTGCTCAGGAGGCAACAAGATTTGTGTGTTTGGCAAGTAGCATGTGTGGCAAGTTCAGCCAGTTCAGCCAATGTAAGGCACAAACTCCTGGCAGCTGCCACAGAGCCACTGAGTTTTGTCATTGTCTGCCCCCCAGACCTGCGTGGCAAAAGCTTCTCAATTGAAGGGTTTCTGAGCTCAGGCCATTGCAAACTGGGATAATCCGGAGGCCTGGCATGCCTTGCCCAGACATTCCAAACGCAGCACATGCAGTAACTGTGCTCAGACGCCTACAGGTCACGGCGTTGACCGAGTCTCCCTATGCAAGGGGCTACATCCTGGTGCCCAAGGATGAGCAGGCCATGGAAGGACTCCACTGATTGGCACGGGTCCCTTAAGATCAACCACATGTCAGGTGTGGCGTGACGGCTTGCTGAGCCGCCGGGTGCCTTTGCTAAGTGGGCACCGTCTTCTTCTGCGAGCTGTTTGCAAGATGCCGGAACGAGGCTCCAGTGGAGCTTATGTTGCTCGTCTTGCAGAACGATGCAGCAGCCTCTGAGAAGAGGATGATGGCCTCGCTGGAGCCTCAGGCGTAGGCGTCTCGAAATCCTGAAGCCATCGCAGCATCTGAAGGCAAGCGAAGCTCGAGCGGCTCTTGCCCTAGAAATCTCCAACTCAGTCATTTTGGATGATCTACTTTGGGTAAGGTTGCGAGAAAGCTGCACAGGAGAGGCCGGTTTGCTCCTGCCATGTTTTCGGACCCAAGCAGTTTTCATGCAGAAGGCGAGGGCGCTTGGTCCAAGAAAGAGGCCAGCTTGGGGCCTTGCTGCCTTGCTCTCATTTGTCTTAGCAAGAAATTCGGAACATGCATCGAAGGCCTCACCCAGACGCAGCAACAGCACCCATGGAGGACAGTCCAACTCCTCTGGCAAGCTGTGGCAAGGTTTTGCATTTTTCTTCCAGGCAGCTGCTGAAGAGAGCACGAATGGCTCAACAGAGCCAACTTGCCAAGCAGGCTCCCACGTTGGGTTTGGCTTCCGGACAGCAGAGCAGATGTGCATAATGTAGACTAAAAACGGCTTTGGTAAAGGCTTGTGACCATTCGCTGCGAGGCGGCTCAGTTTCTTCTCGTCCTCGGCCACCTCGTCCAGGCCTTGTCCAGTGCACGAAGCACGAGTCAGATGAAGGACAATTTAAGGCTGCTTGCCCCTCGTTGTTTTTTTTTTTCCGTCCAGTGGATGCCTGCATACGCCTGCCTTTCATCTGTCTCGCCCGCCTATCGGCTGACCCTTCTTCGGTGTCCAACTGACGCCTGTCTTTCGGCCGGGTGAATCATCCATCCAACTCACGCTGCAACCCTGGAACGCGTTGAGCTTGTCTGTCAGCACAAATGCTGAGTGTGGCAGATGTGAAATGCCTGTGGGTACATTCTGTTTGGCCAACTTCATGGCTCGTTTCGGCGAGCACTTTTGAATG
This sequence comes from Symbiodinium pilosum, assembly GCA_905231905.1. Classification (NCBI taxonomy): domain Eukaryota; class Dinophyceae; order Suessiales; family Symbiodiniaceae; genus Symbiodinium; species Symbiodinium pilosum. Next base: position 17,908 of record CAJNIZ010001825.1, on the reverse strand, counting down.
CTGGATCTGTGCAGGCGGAGTACTTTGGCGGGTGCCTCACTGGCAGTTGGTGAAGTTGAAGCGCCCCAGCCCTAGAGGACATTCTCCAGCATCGAGGCCAAAGTCCTTTATCCGGGTCTTTTGTAACAAATCTGAGGTTTCAGCGCATGGCGCCGCCTAAAATCAGCCGCAAAGTCTTTCGGTTGGACAGCGAAAGTAATGGTCCGCCTCCGAAACCCTTGTGTTTTGCAAGAAGTCTCAGTGACGATTTTGCTTTCCAAGCTTGCGGCTGTTCTGAGGATGGCTGGCATGCACGAAACATGCGGTTTTGGCTGAAGGCCTGGAGTCTGTTCTACACACTTTGAATACAGAGGGTTGGATGACTGAAGGAGGCAGCAACTGTGGACGGCATGACGGGAGGTCTACCCCTAATGACTGCATACGGCTCATCTGTGCTCTAGTGCTGGTTCTCCAATGCTTCAGGTGGTGTTTCGGACAAAGATCTTGCCTTCAACCAGCGATTCATGCGGACATCACGGCATGATTCCGAATGTTGCTTTTCGTTTCCGCGGCATTACGTGCTTGAGACACGTTGGCTGTAATATTAAGTATTTCTCAGATTGCCAGGAAGCTGGCACGTGCCCGTGGCAGCTCCAAGGGTTCGCAACTTTGGTTCTGGCTGACATGCACGGCGAGAGGCAAAGTATCACCGCAGCCAGGTCGCTTTCAGCGTGCGTTGGACGTCGGAGCCGGCATTGGTAGCTTAGCCGCACTTCAAGCTTGAGAGTTATTTGAAGGGCGGATTTGTTGTACGACGTACGGCTGGGTAGCACTTCCAGAGGCAGGCTCGCCAAGCACGTTTTCCGACAGCATTGCGACTACATTGACCTGCAGGGCTCCCAAGTGCATGAGCCATAGAGCGTCTGCTTCTTGATCCCATGAGGCTAGAGCCCATCGATAAGCACTTGCAAGTTGCAAGACGCGAGCTGCACGAGCCATCATGGAGCGGGACACAGCTGACATCAGCTGCTGGTCCGTGGTGTGTTGCTCTTTCCGGTATTCCAAGGCCGGGTACCTTCATTTGTGCCACGTTGCAAGATTTTCAGCCGGCCACAGGGGCGCGCAAGCCTCAGCTTCTTGCACAAGACGCTTCCTTGATGTCACTCTGTGTGCGACGCTGAGGCTGTACGATTTGGTGTGGTGCCAGTGTGGCTCTCGGCTCGAATTTGCGAAATCTGAGCTCCGCAGTCACTCTGGGCAGATATTGATTCTTCCCAGTACTTGGCCACACACCAATGTGTGAGGTGGATCTTCATGTACATCACCGACGAAGATGCCGCTCACTCTGCACGCCTTCTTTTCTGAAGCTTCCGCAGCCTTCTCTGGCGGTGAGGTGGTGAAGTTCCTCCGGCGTCTCTCCTCCAACTTCCTTGCGTAGCTTGGACGCAAGCAGTGCTAGTTGAAGTTCACTTCTGCGTCACCCACCACCAGCGGCTGTGGCAACAGGCCAGCTGGGACCGTTGTGGTAAAGGCTCTGGGGCGTGAATGTTCAAGTGAATCTTCCTGCTCTCATGATGATGGTGAGCTTCAAGCACGTCCTTTTCACGCATGCTCACTTTCTTCTTCCCGCGTTAGGAGAACGTTGCCCAGACCCGCTCGGTGCTCAGAGAGCTTTGAGGGTCCGATATGGCTTCTTGCCACTTCAGGTCGTGCTTCTCAAAGGCAGCCAGGAGGTTGCTGAAGGCAGAACTAGGCTTAAAGTCTTGGCCCGAGAAAGGTATGAGACAATACCTTCTTTACATCCAGGAACCAAAGTGCCAGACGTTAGCGGCTGATGAAATATGATCTTCAATCGGCATTCCAGAAAGAACTGGAGAGGGAGCTAAAGCATCCAGAAACCTCGCTGAAACCTCATTTTTCATTGTCGAAAGGTCCCCTAAGCTCTTAGAGTCTCCCACTTCCGAAGTGCGAAGAAGTGGGCAGGGTTGCCAGATGCCTGATCCAGGTGTGGGCTCTTACTTTGATGACGAGACGGGAGAGCTCTGGCGAGAAGCGCTCAGATGGGTGTAGTGAGTCCAGACATGCATGAGACATGCATGCCAGACGAAACAAGAGTAGACTGATACAGTGTGGACATGTACACTGATTGTGACATATTGTGACAGGAGTGGGACATCATGCTGTGGTACCGTAGTTGAAGAGCCTGAGGGGAGCTAGGAAGTTGCTTCATTCCTTTTTGTTTGAGGCGGCGCAGCAGGTGCTGCTGGCTCCCAACTTTCTGAGCCTATGTCGGTCCTGTTCCCGCCTTGGCTGTGCTCTGAAAACACGTTTCTTTGGAGCTTTGCTGCAAACTTCGGTGCAGGAGAACTCCGAAGCACTACCTAAAGCTCTTCAAGGATAGTGGGCGTGAGCCCTGGTCTGGTGCGCTATGCTTTGTACAAGTGTCTGATCTTTCAGAGAGATCAGCACTGCTTTCCTTCACATGTGGTTCGGCGGCGTGAAGCTGTGACTGGTATGTCACGACATGTCAGGTTCGAAGTCCTCCTACGCCGGCGGCAGCTCTTTTCTCAAGACGAGATGTGCCGGACCGAGTGGCCTTTTCTCAATGAGCTTACCGGCGGTCAAATAGTTTTTCGCTTCTTGAGCAAAAGCCAAGAGACCCTGCACTCGGACGCAAGCATTTGACAGAGACCGAGGGCTGCAGGCCAAATGACAGAGCTATGCCGCATTGGAGTGGGGAGCGGGTTTGTCAGGGGAAGCTGGTTTTGGATGAAAGGCAAAAACAAAAACAACTAACAAAGACCGCGCGCAGAAAGATTTGTCCCACATCAAAAACCTAAACTCGAAAAAATATTTTCAGTGCAGACACAACAAGGCCAGAACTTCCTGAACGTAACTTTGTGGCAGAAGCTGGGGATGTCTTTCCGTAACGCTCCTCAACCAGTAATCCCACTATCCTGAATCCTAAACCTTGAACCCAAAGTAAAGCCCTGCATAATTTCCGTTACGTCCGGAGGGCATTCAAAGTTCCCATACTGGAATCTAGATGGAAAAAGCATTGTGCCATTATGGTGGCGTGGCTGCCGCTGGACCTCACCGGATCGAAAGTCGCCCGGGGCTCAGGCAGTCTTGCATAGCGAGTCAGAGCGCTGCAGTGCGTAAAGCCTACGGTTTCGGGCTAGGGGAGCTTAGAAAAGGAGCCGCTGGTTCTCATAAACTCAGATGACGTTATATCGTATTTTGATTGCGGGCGGTATTCAAGGATCTATTTTTCGTCATTAAATCCGTCGCGCAGAAGTGACCTGGCGACTTGGGGCAGAAAGGCAGGTAGGTCACTTACCAGAACCCATGGAGTTGGGTTGCCTGGGGGCCCTTAACCGGGCTTGCAATCAGGTCCGTGCTCCTAGGCTGGCTTGGTGAGGGCGGTACTCGAGTATCCGTTTTTTCATCATTATATCCGTCGCGTAGCGACTTGAGGCAGATTGGCAGGTAGGTCACTTACTAGACCATGAGCATGGGCTGACAAGGGCCTTTGACCGGGCTTGCAATGAGGTCCGCTTGCGTGTTCTTTGGGTTACGGCTATTTACATAGTCTGGGCTCAAGGGCTGGTAGATCCTTGTCCGGACAACTACAGGGAGGATGGGCGGCGAGGCCAACTGCTGGCAGGGCAAGGAACAGGGGCTTAGGGTTGTGAGGTTAGGGTTTAAGGGTGTAAGTGTAAAGTTTAGGGTTTAAGGTTTTTGCTACTCAAATTGACTGGCTAGTACTTCCTTGCCCGGACACCTACAGGGAGGATGGCGGCGAGACCATCTGCTGGCAGGACAAGGAGCAGGGGCAGGGGTTTAAGGCAAGGTCTAGGGTTTCAGGTGAGACCATCCGCAGGGCAAGGATCGCTGCCAAACAAAGGCAAAGGCGGTGGATCGGCGCTAGACAGCCAGAGCCGCGGCGCACGGCAGAAGGCTGGGGCTCGCAGCGTGCTCCTCGGCCGCAGGTACAAGGTCGGGAGAGGTAGGGATAGGGAGAGGTAGCGCGAGACAGGGATCCTGCATCCTAGCCTTGGCTCGAAACTTCAAGACCAAAAGGCCCAAATGCTTCAAAAACCACCAGACGCGCCCAAAAATCATCCAAAAGATCCCCGGCTTGGAGGCCCCCAAACCAGGAGAGAGCGAAAGGCCCCAAAGGCCGCAAAAGGCACCCAAAATCATCAGAAAAGGCACCCAAATGGCAACCAAAAGACTTCCGGCTTGGAGGCCCCCAAAGTGGGAGAGACGAAAGGCTCCGAAAAGCCCGAAAGTCTTCAACGCAAAACCTTAGACCCTCCGCTCTAGATCTTAAACCCTCATAATCTAAGGACAATAATTCGAACACGAGCGTGAAGCGTGTCGCCCATCACCGTTGCTCGGTCTGGATGCTTTTCAGTTTACTTTCGTTTTTGTTTCTGGGGCCTGGGGGAGGGCCTGGAGTCTGAAGTGGTTTCAGGCAGACAGCCAGATGATGATGACCAAAAGGGCCGAGGGCGTCAGATGGCTTCCAGCAGTGGCAGTCGTCTCTTGGCTTTCTCTTTGTTTGAAGTCTTGTGACTGTGGCCTGTTGGAGTTGATGGGGCTGGTTATCCTGTAAGGCCCGGAGTCGAAGTCAGAGATGCAGCGCTACCACCAGCTCTACCGCGACTATCCGCGACTATTGCGGTTAGAAAAATCGGACGATGCTGTTGTTCGACAAGGAGCCATGGACATGAGCAACTAACCTGGCTGTAAATCAGCACCTTCAGCCTGAAGGTCTGCTTTAGGGTTTAGGGTTTAGGGTTTAGGATATTTTTCTGATTCATTTCTGGCCAGCCCTAGGACTAAACGCTCCAAACCCCAATTCCTCTTGTGGAGGAGAGAGCGTTTGCGCACGAGCTTGGCGCGTCAGATCAGGATCTCGCCCTGGCCCGGGATGATCCCAAGATGCCAATTACTGAGGGAGAGGCGTACGACGTCAATCAGGTGGGTCAGCTCTAAACCCTAAACCCTGAACTTGCCCTAGGCCTTAAAACCTTAAACTTATACCCTAAACTTCTAAATAGCCTTGATGCCATTCTTGACCCCGAAACCCTAAGCCCAAGAATCTTTACGTCTCTACTTCTAAAGCCTTAAGGTGCCTTGAAGCTGATACGCCCCCGAGGATCCTTCTATACCGCATCCAGCTGTTGGCGACGTGGGAAGCACGGTACCTCGAGCGCCTTCCGCATTTGGTCGCTGGGCTTTGGGATCTCTTTTTGTGACTCCAAAGCGTATGGGGCTCATATTTTAGTTTTTAGGGTGTGGTTAGTTAAGGTCAGTGCTCGTGCTCCTGCTGAGGTCCAAGACCTCTGGAACTTGATGAGCCAAATCGAGGCAGCATGAAAGGCGAAAGGCCCGAAGGGCGGCGGCAAGAGCAAGGACAACATGAAGGGCAAGAGCAAGAACAAAGACAAGCTTCACAAGTGCCAAAGCAAGAACGAGGACCAGGGCCAGATGCTGCAAAAGGGCAACAGTAAGAGTGAGCACAAAGGCAAAGGCCAAGGCAGTTGAACGCCGGAGCTGGAGTGGCCAGGCTCGGGATCACTGCGAGCTCCAGTTGTAAGCAGCTACACACCCCAACATTTGTTGAGTCTCTTGGCGTTAAGAATCTATCATACGCAACGGGCTAGAAGTATACCTTGGATATTGCTCCACTTCACCAACAACTGCATAACGTGTATTTGTATAATACATGTATATAGAAAACCTTCAATGTGGACTCTTTTTTCGCTGTTACATTGTTACTTAGGATCCAATATCTATTGTTACAAGCCTCACGCCGACAACACGAAGACCAGTGTCATGCGATTTTCGAGGAGCAAGCAGCCCTAACTAAGCCTTGATTCTCGATCCAAAATTGCGCTGGTCCTCCAACTCGCGAGACCTAATCTTTCAAGTCTGGACCCCAAAACCTAAACCTTAAATCCAAACTCATGACCAGTTTTACTCCTCGTCGATAGATACGTAAGAAGTTTCCTGTGTGGTCCTTGGGTCCCTGCTGTGTATCATGCTCGAATACACCTAGTTTTCGTGCAGAACATGTTCTAACTCCCATGCTACTGTATAAGATTAGGTCATCTGAGCTTGTGAGAGCCAGCGGCTCCTTTTCTTAAGTTATTCATCAAACCTGGTCTGCTTTAAATCCAACCCCAAGCCTTGAGCCTCACGCATGCAAGACTGCTTTAGCCCCAGGCGGTTAAGTCCAGCAGCAGCCACGTCGTCATAATGCCATGAGGGGTTTTCCAAATCAAAAGCCTTTGGGGGCCCTTGGAATGTAAGGGGTATTATGGAATTTTAATTTTGGCTTGAGGATGTAACACTCAAGGGTATCATGGGGATTTCTCGTCGGGGAGTACAGACATCCCCAGCTTGTGCCACAATAATGTATGTCAAGGTTCCGGCCATGCTGCATCTGCATTGACAGCAGTTTTTTGAGTTTTGGTCTTTCATTTGGGACAAATCTTGTTGCGTGCAGTTTTCTTTTTTTGTTTTGGTTTTTTGCCTTTCATTCTAAAGCAGCCCCCCTGGCAAACCCGCTTCCTGTTCCAATCCGTGCACCGGCATCTCGGAAGGACAGGACGGTACTTCAAAGGCCGTCCTGCCTTGGACTATTGAACATATCTGATGTTCCAGAAAGACTTCTCGGCATAATTACATTGGGTGTGAGATTTTCTTGCACTTGCTCTGCAAAACATGTTTTCATGGTGTGGCGCTCGATTCGCAGCGTGCCACATTGAGGCCAATGATGCTCTTCACGCTTGCTGTGCCATCCCGGGCTGAGACGGTGTGACACCTTGAAAGGTTTGATCGTGGTGCCGCGTTTTGAAGGCTTTTGCTTTGTTTTTACTGCATTGTGCATGTTGACTGCTAGAGGTGAAAAGGGCTGCTGCAGCGGCGCGGGCGGCACGTGAAGCCAGACACGCAAATGACCATGCAGTGGACGGGAGCAAAACTTACATAAAGGCTCACGCCTGCGCAGGGCTTTGACTTTGCCAGTCGGGCTGTCCCTCCTCAAAGCTAAACCTGCGCGCCTCTTAGCTCACTCAGGTTGGCTGCCGCTCCACCACAGGTAACACCATAGACGAAGAAATCCCGGGTTTCAAGGTTTTAAAGCTTGGGATAGGCAAGGGTCATGCGCGGTAGGCCAAACGGCATGCGCAACATTGAGGCATTTACAGAATCGTGCAGGCATGTCAAGTTCGAGCTGGGGTAAGAACAGATGGCCATCCATTCCAAGACGTCACTTCGCCTCAGTAAATGATGATTGGCATTTTCCTGGTCGCTTGTCTGCTAGCAGCGGCCAGTTCCAGGGATGCCTTGCTCCAGCGCTTGCAGCGTGGACAGTCAAAGGCAGCCAACGCAACGCTTTTGGTTGGGGGCCTGGTGCGGAATGCAGCGCCACACCTGCCACTGCTTCGACAGAAGATCGAGTCCCTCACGAAGCATTTTGCAGAAGTGAAGATTGTATTTGTCGAGAACGACTCTACAGATGGCACAGGCAAGTATCTAGACAGCTGGGCAAGAAAGTCGAGGGCCAAAGTCACTGTGAGATCCATCCGTTTGCGTTTGTCGCAAGATGGCCGCATCGGTCAATATGCAAACAGGGGTGAGCTCAAAGCAAAAGGATGGGGGCATGACGGGGTGCGCCTTTTGGCAAGACTGCGGAACTTGTATTTGACTGAATTGCGCAAGGAAGCAGATGGCTGTTGCGCAGACGCTGGTGGCAGTGAAAAATATTGGGTGTTGATGATAGACGTTGATGTTGGGGTTGAGTGGACTGAATCAGCTCTGATGGAAGCGATAGGACATGAAACGCGATGGCATGTCCTTTGTGCTCACACATGGTATCGTGATTCGCAACTTTACGATGCATTCGCCTTACGTGGCAACGGGCTGCAAGCCCTATCTCCGGCAGTCTTTGAGGAGCTGAGCGGAAGGAGCTTCTTTCCTCATGCGATTTGTGGCCTGCAGAGGTCTTGGGGAGCTCATTGTGCCTGCATGTCCGACCGGCTAGTTGAGGACCGGGTATGCGCCTGTGCTGCAACTTCTGCAGCACCATCTCTCATTCCTGTAAACAGCTGCTTTGGCGGTCTGGCCCTGTACCACCAAGACCTTTTGCACACGTTCAAGGGCTGTCAATACGACGAAGGTGTTGACGACTGCGAACATGTGGCGCTGCACAGTTGCATGAGGTCCCAGAAGGCTGTCGTGGCACTGTACCCAAGGCTAACTGCAAGGGCCAGTGCCGCCAACAGCACATGCTGCATCGAGACATGTGCTCAAGCAGAGTCCTTTCCAATGGCCTTCCTGCCATTTCAGCCTCAGTTCTGGAGCGGCGCATCTGGGTTGCGAGTAGCGGGCATGCTTGCAGCTGGGATGTCATCAGAGGAGGCAGGAGACTTACAGGCAGCCCTTGAAAAATACCAGCAAGCCGCCCGACTTCCCAAAGGCGCCACCGTACCGGAGCAGCGCTGGGCTGCTCGGGCCGGGCTTTTGGGAGCCTTCTTGCTCCTTCAGCACAAGCAAGCTGACAAGGCGATGCAAATGCTGAGGAGTACTGGGCTACTGGCAAGCGCAGACCCCTGGGCTGCAATGATTGTTGGCCACGTGCATGAGCTTCTTGATGAGTTGGGAGGTGCCGCAGCCTGGTTTGAGAAGGCACTGACACTCTGGGCCGAAGCTCCTACAGTGCTTCGCCAAGAGGAGCGGCAGGGAGCTTGGATCAAATCGCAATTGGCGTGGTTACCAGCAACGCATGCTTCGGCACAGGAAGCAGCCGATGCGATGCAGAATTTCACAGCAGGACTCAGCCAGCTGGTGACACATGAAGGAGTGGCTGTGACAGCCATACCTGCAGCCTTTGACACCCGTGCGGTGGAGATGACTCGTTTGACCTATCTCGGGCCAGTACTTGTGCCGCACCTGCCCGAAATGGTGTCCATGTACTGCCGGATGCACATGCGTACTCTCCAGAACCTGGGTTTTGAGCCAGAGTCGTTGCAATCAAGTTCGGTCTCTGCCCCGAACGCTTCGTGGAAAGTTCGCGTTGGCTTCATATCAGGGCTCTTCAGCGATAGTGCTGTGGGCAACCTGGCCAGAGGGCTCATTTGGCCTCTTCCGAATTCTGTTTGGGTTGCGTTAGTTTCGCTTGGCAGCCTGAAGCGCAACTCATCTAAAGGGCATTCCGCAATGGTTGTGGATGCATTGTTCGAACGGGCCGATCATGTGGAAGAAACATCCTATTGGGGCGCCGCATCGCCGGGCACAGCAAATGAGCTGAGCCGTACAAGGACTGCCATTCTGCGCCTGGAGCTCAATGTGATCGTGTATTTGGAGATTGGACTGGACGTACGAAGTTTCACTTTGGCTCACAGCCGCCTGGCCCCACTGCAGATGGTGACCTATGGACATGCTTCTACCACTGGCATCCAGGTCCGCAGGAAAAACGATTTTTCCTTTTGCGTGCTTAAGGTCTGCAATCAGAAGAAGCCGCCTTGCCAAGTCTAGTTGCTTGGGAACCGAGGTATTCCCACCATCGACTTGTTTATTGGCTTCAAAGCTTTCGAGCCTTCAGTTTGGCATCGCGCCCAAAGTCAGTACAGCGAACAGCTGGTATTGCTGCCTGGGCTTCCATTCTTCTTGCCCAGTACCATGCCAGATAGCTCTCATACTCCTCCTTGGCCCAGGTGGGCTGCCCTGCTTGAGGGCTCCGGTCCTGGCACATGCCAGAAGCCTTCGTCGGGGCATGTCTATTTGGTGGCGCAGACGCTTTACAAGCTTGTGCCAGAATTTGATGAGGCCTTGGTGGCCATTCTGCAAAGAGACTCGCAGGCCATTCTGGCCCTTCGATCAGGTCATCCGCAACCGCAAATCCATAGACGCATTGCCTCGAGGATTGCAGTTCAGCTGAAGCCTGCCCAGCTGGCGCGCCTGTGCTTCGTGCCAATGCAGAACGCTAGCACATATTTCTGGATGCTGAAGCATGCAAATGTCGTACTAGACACCTTTCCCCATGGTGGTCACACAACCACCCTTGATGCATTCAGTGCGGGTGTACCTGTGGTGTCGCTCAGATCAGGGCACCTTGCGGGAGGTTTCGCTGCAGGATTTCTTGAAGCTGTGCGCGGGGATACGAACGTTGCAGATACTGTGCGGGACTGCTGCCTGGCAACAACAATCTCTGGATACGTCCAGAAAGCTATTCTGCTCGCTTCTCACTCAGACTTCCATGCTCAGGCACAGGGTCAAGTGTTGCCCTGCTTTTGTTTATCAAAACGTGCTGTTACAACGGGCTTAGGATCAACACATGCCCTGCATGTGAGGTGGCGATGTGGATAAAGGAGCGCTCCGACAGGGTCTTTCAACGTCGTGATGGAGCAGAAGCACTGGCAGAGTTCTTTCTGAAACTGCCATGCCGAAGAGGGCCTCCACATCCAGATACGGGCATGATTGGCGCGTCACTTGGCTTCAACGGAACTGCCCCTGCCGCCTCGAAGATTTCAAAAGCAAGTTCGTGCACGGTCAGGTACCTGCGCGAGCCGACTCAGTTCACGTGGGGCATCTTCCCGCTCGTGCTTCGTTCACGGCAATGGCTCTCTCATCAGGTTCACGGTTTAGTAATTGAAATGTACTCCGCAGCGATGAGTTCATCTTGAAGAGGCCAGTGAGCAGCGGGCAAATCCAAGCAGTTCAATTTGGCCTGTGCACATCTCAAGCGATGAGCACTTGAACTTCTCAGCTGGAAACTTAGTAGTGGCTGCTCCTGCAGAATGAATCACAACTCTGCCACCATGATTTTGCTCATGATCCCAGGCTGAGAGTTTTGCAACTGCTTTGGCTGGTCATGGCGGTCTCTCAGTGGCTTTCTGCTGTGCTCCCGTCTCGCTCATCCAGCTTGTCTCCTGGGCGCCACAGTTGGCCTCCAGGGTAAGGAGCGGCGAGCAGGGCTGGCTTGGTCTGGCTCATCACACCGAGGCTTGGCAGAGTCCTGTCCTCTCTGGCTCTCAGCCGGCCCCTGCTTTGCCCTTGCAGTGTGATAAGGACTCGACCTTGCCTTTGTCGGCCATCTACTTACTGATGCCGGACCTACAGCTGGCAGCGCTTTCTGTTGAATTCTGCGTAGTAATGCCGCAGTGGCAAGCGCCGCTTGTCACCAAACCATCTTGATAAATTCATTCGCAGACAGCTTGAAATGTTTTCCGTGAAGTTCCTTACCATAGGTTGGCAAACTAAGGCCTGAACTCGAGGCTCCCGTGCAGCATTAAGCGCTTTGTGGATGATCCATGTGTGCAGGTGCAATCCATAGTAGCCTTGCTGAGCTTCAACCGAGGAATTAGATTCACAGAGACTTGGGCTAAATGCCTGCAATGTCACATTGACATCGCTGTCTATTTCGCAGGATACAGGGATCTCACCTCAGAATCTCGCGTTCCCAGTTAAGCTTGAAATCATGAGAACCCACTTCTTGACGCTCTGCAGGGACAATCTTGAGCTGCTCCTGGTGGACACGGAGGCAGCTATGGCGGCAGCATTACCAGCCCCTCACCGGCCGAACTGGGAAGGTTTTCCATATCTAAACCTGGCCTTTGTTACTGGACGTCCTTTAAAGCTGCTAATTTGCACTTTCCGCAGCAATGTCAGGGACCTGTGCTTGGAGCTCTGCTACATCCTCTCAATGCTGTCCCGCTCGGGCCGCATGTAGGGGTAGACGGCTTGCGCTGACCCAAAGAGAAAAGAAGCATGCCCTTCACGGAGGCTCCAGAAGCAGCGCCGTGAAAGGCTGTATCCAAACTCTGTCTTGTTGTGGTTGTCAAACAGTGAGGACCGGCATAGTCTTATGCATGTCCAAACAACTAGAGCAAGCCAACTGTGCGGCAGCTTCATAGGGAATGCCTTGAGACCGTATGCAATGTTCTTTGGTGGCTCAAGCGGCCTGTATGGGCACACGGATGGGCTGATCCTTGTGGTGATGTAGGCTGGCGTGACGTTCAGATTAAAAACTGCCTGCACTATGAGCGCTGCACAGGCCAAGCACATGCCATGAGCAGTGCTGGCAAATGCCACTGGACCCTTCATCGTGCCTCGTCACAACATGGGGCTTCCTCAGCCAACTTGGGTTAGCTGCAACGGGGGGCTGCTACCTTCCTGTCTTTTAGTTGGTTGTGCAGCCTTGAAGAGGTGCCACTCAAGTGTTTGCCAGAACCGTAGCAAATTGGTTACCAAGACTCAGGCGTTATGGCCATGGCTTCATCATGTTTGCTGACTCCTGCACGGACTCTCTCACATCCATACTCGTTACTGACATCATCAAAGGACATAGCAACCAACGCCATCATACACCCCTTCACCGCTGGCATTATCATCATCATCATCATCATGATCATGATCATCACCATCATGATCATCAAAAGCACCTGCCTTGTGATAGCTGATCAGATAAGTGATCTGATGGCCGAGGTGAAGATGGTTGCCATAATCTGACAAAGTTTTCTTGAGCATATGCAGTCATATGATGGGTGTCACATTTTTTTCAGGCTTGCGCCGGGGCAAGGACAGTTCGGGCAGTTTACATGTTTGTGTTGATTTCGCGTGAGATGCACCCTTCAGGCCTGGATTTGGCAGGACCCATACGCCTTGCTTTGCGGAGTGATAGGCCGCAGGTTCTCAGAAAGTCGAGCAGCGAGCGCAGGACTGACGTTGGTAGAGCCCTACGTGAGCTGGCAGGCGCAGGAGCCTGAGTTGTTGGAAAAGGCTCATTGCTTATGGGTTGTTTTCTGCCACATCCTCGGCCGAGTCTCAGGCTGGGCCACCTGATGGATCCCATCTGGGCCGAAAGAGCCTGGGATCTGATGCAAGAGCCCGGGAGGAACTAGACAAGCAGTCGACCGGCGGTTCATAGCTCCCTTGTGAGGTTGTAGATGCACTTCGACCCCAGCCTGTGCGGGCCTTGACAAGCTCTTGCATAGATCGAGTGGACTGCGGGTACACTTTTGCTCGGGAAGACTGACTGAGCCTCAGGTTCGCCAGCGGCGAAGTAGCAACAAGCCCCAACCTGAGCTGCATGCGTAGAACTGACATGCTGCATTTTAGTGTGTCGGTGGCACGTGCATTCCATAGCCAGAACTTGTTATCATTTTTTTCTTATTTGGTACCTGCTCCCCACCTGATGACAACTCCTAACCTCACATCTGAACATCAGAGCAGCCAGATGAAGGTCTGTAGCAAGACCACACTGATGGCCGTTTTGAAAAATGATAGTAGGCAACCCTAATTTCCCATTCTCGATTGTAAAATGGACCCCACAAAGTTTGCCATAAATGGAGAACCAAATGGCTGATCAAACAGAACATGAGACGGATACCATCGTAGTATGGATCCCGGCAAGGAGATTCCATCTTCGTTTGAGGGAGTGTGCAGTGAAAAAGTGGTTCTCAGTTTTTGTTTCAATGATGAGGAATAAGCCTTATGATTAAGGGTGCGAGGATGATGAAGTTGCAATCGGCAACAACTTGAAGATTACCACTGCATCACACTTGTGGTGAGGCTTCAGCATGATCATAGCTCTGCTTTGACCTGTTAATCCAACATTCGATCTTCTCCTTGGCTCACACGGAGCAGCACTAACTACCTGCCTAGATTTCTATCTTTCATCAGCACTGTCTTTGGACCAAGTCTTTCTGTACATTTCTGTATGCTTGTATGCATGTCTAACGAGTCTAACTGGTCATGAGAGCTGGTCTGGCACATTCTCCTGGACAGTCGAGATCGCAAAGTCACTTTTGGCTGTCACAGCTTCAATGTGTTAGACGAACTTGGAATTCCGCATCCTCAGTAAACTTCGAGATTTGTCAAGTTTCCAGCAACAGTCGTGGCAACTGTGTAGTGCGGAAAGATGTAGTGCCAGCATGGTGTGTATACGGCGGACATGGGTGGTGTGATGTACCAGCATCGTCGCTTCATTGGAACCAGTTCCGGCAGTCTCAGCGGCTGTTCTTGTTGAAGCCAATGGACATGGGCAATGCGAGGTGCCGGAAGATTTAGGACCAGTGAAGGCAGTCTGATATGGCACTTCTAATGGGGTCTTCTAACAGGTCGTCCTCGGGATTTTCTGGTGATTGTAGGGGCTGGGGTGGGGTTGTAATGGATTTGGTTGCTGTGGGGGTTAGTGGTACTGAATGATGGTCATAGCTCCAGATGAAATTAGACATCACTTCATCCTAGAGAATATTGGGGTTATGTTGGGATAATGGAAAAAAACGAAAGTGCTAAATAAATCTGAACCCGGGATTTTCCGTTACCGGACCTGTCAGCTCCGAGGTCAGAAGCTGCACCTGAAGACGAGGAAAATCCCAGCGGTGAAGGCCAAAGCTTGCTTAGCCTTTCGGCTCTTTTTAGGGAATGAGAGAATATATAATATAGGGATTATATAGTTAGGTATGATATTCCCATATTCCCTATGAAGAGCCAGTAAGTAGCATCCGATGCTAGTCCTGTTGTCCAGCTTGGCCAGGCACCGAAGAGGCAGCAAAGCTTGCGCTGACAGGTCTGGAATAATTTCCAATCTCTTGAAAGTGGGAGGCCCCCGAGTCTCCTCCATCACCAATTCGGGTCTCGCGACAGGCCAGCCGTGAAATGTACAAGGGAACATTACACACATTCTCAAAGCGTACTGTTTGCCAAGGAAAGAGTCCCCACCAACGCTCGTGCACGTTTGCTCGCAGATTCTGACAGCCGGAGCTCAAGCTATGGCATTATCTCAGGCTCCTCGTTAGCCACACATGCTTTCAGGTGATGATGCCAGTGGGAAGCTTAAGGGGTGACAGAGGCTGAAATGGTCCGCAATGTATTGCCACAAGTTTCAGGGCCTGTCCGAGCAGCAGGAGCAAGCAAGGCACTCCGGCACTTCAGCCTCATGTGGTTTTGCTAGATTATGGTGGGATGACGTTTTCAGCCACTGAAAAGCTCGACATGTCTGCAGGCTGCAGCGAGTGCGTTAGCCGCAGAGGAGACTGCGTGCGAGTCCTTACCGAATGTTTATCATGACTGCAGCAAGGACTCCTCCACTAAGTTGAATCTGTTGCAGTGCAATGCGGTTGCTGAGGGCCCTAGAGGATGTTACAGTGGATAGCGCGCCGGAGCAGGAAGGTGGCGAGCAGGAGCCAAAGCCTATGTTCAACGAAGCGTTTGCTTTTGTTGAAGCTGGGTGTACGTCTGATGCTTGCGACAACATCATTTCAGAAACCCTGAATCTTTGCCGTGCAGGCACCTTGCCCTGAAGACGATGGTGGCACACATGAAGAAAGGCCAAGGGCGAGCAAAGAGCTGGATGTTGGCGCAGCGGCACGGCCCTGAGAAGTCGTAAATGGAGCAACAGCCATTTATTGGAAGATGCGGGTGGAGTGCTACTATTCGCTTTTGTTCAGCATGTAAGCGCCAGGTGAAGACAGGCAAGCTGGACTCTCAGATGGATCAGTCAGGTGGAGAAAGCAGCATGCAGACATGAAGGCTCACATCCGCAGCTGACCCCTCTGAGGCCTGGATCAACCAGAAGCAGAAGCGTAGACAGCGATGAGGACGCACGGAAGCAATGTACTGCATCTTCACCTATGATTGGTATAGATGGCGATGCGGCAGAGACTTGTGTGGCCCTGCGTGCGAAGGATTCCAATCCTGAGGAGGATGCAGCGGAAGACTCAAAGCCAAGGCACAGAACAGAAGTGGAAAGTAGATTTGCAGACGGGAGCGGCACAGGCCAAAGAATGCAGCAAAGCAGGCTGGGAGAGGAGGAAAGACGCAGGCGCATGCAGTTTCACGGAGAGGAGGTCTTACAAGTAGCTGCCCAGAGAGTGCATGGCCCAGGAGAAAACCGGTCGTCAGCGCGATGAGAGTAGTGGCCCAAAACTGCGGCATAAGACTGGGTGCACAACAGGATGGCCTCTGAGGCCCAGCACCAGAGCCAGCAGCAAAGGCGAAGGCAGTCTCGGGTCAGGGGAAGTAATTTTGTGCTTGCATGCTAAAGCCATTGAAAGTTAGGCAAGAAAGTCGTGCGGGTCACGTAGGGTGCCACGTGCCACTCCGCGGGCAGGGAAAGTGGAGACGCGAAATGCTGCTCGGTTATCTCCTTTATGCCAGTTACTAGTTTGCACCTGAAAGTGCATTCAAGGAAAGATTTGAGAGCTGCTCGAGGTTGTACAGTTCAAGTTGTGGCAATGGGACCTGACCCCAAGAACATAAAGATTGGATCTATCGTTGCTGTCAGCCTTGCCAATCTCCTGTCTTTGGAAAGAAGGTTGGTCGTATTGGTGAAGGCGGCAGATAATGGGTTGAGATAAGAAAGGGGTGAGGTTGCGGTTCAGAGGTGCAGATTTTTCTCCTCTGCGCATGAGAGGCAAATTTCACCCTGACCTCCTCGCCTGTCTGTTTAACATGATCACCTGACAAGAAACTTGCTTGCTTCTCGCTGGTGCTTCAGTGACTTTTGCTTGAATGGAAGGAGGTTTGAACAACTGTTGAATCTGGATGGTCAAAGGCATGACTAACCAAGTGATGATCATGCGTCAACAATGTTGCTTTTCAGCGGTGACATAGCATGACATAACATGGTCTCGCTGTCAAGAGATTTCAAAGCTTCACGCAACAGGTGAACCCTCAAGTTGCTGACGATGCTGCCTCCCTCGACCGGAGGCCGGAGACAAAGGGATCAGTGCAACTGCAAGGCTTGAAGATTTCTGGCAGGCCGTCACGGACCGGTGGACAAGAGGCACCAGCCGGCAAGGTTTTTTTTGAGCTTGCAGCGCAATTTTCTCAGGCAAGGAGAGAAAGCCTCAGAGATGAGAGAGGTGCAGGATGCTTCCGGGATCATAGCTCTTGGTTCTTGCTGTTCCGCCAAGTTCTTGTTGATTGCAGGACAAGGGTCCAAGGCACCAAGAGCAAAGGCAAGCATTGACATGTCATATCAACTTTCATGTTGCCTTTGAAATTTCACTTTCTAGGGGCATTCGCCTTCGCCTGCGGAGCGCGTAGCTGGGAATAGCAGGCAAGTCGTGGTCCACGCAGCTAGTTTTGGTCCAGAGTGCGTCTTCTTATGAGGTCTCCATCCACGAGATCCGCACCCAATCAGCAGGAAGCGCAGCAGCGCCTTTTGCGGACGGCTGTCCTGTCGAAGGCCGTGTTGTTGAGTTCATGATAGGACGCGGTCAGAAGTCACGACGGCAGTGAGCAGAGGCCTGGCAACTGGTTTACATGCAGATCATTACATAGCTTCTTGTTGATAAAATCAGGTCACGTACGCCTGCCAAGAAGTCACAGGTAATGGACATGGTCCATGCATATCTCGATTGGAGTCGAGTTTTGCTTCATCAGGAGAGCCTCTCGCGACAGACTACGCCCAGGCAGTCCGGAATCCACACGCCAAAAGACTCAGCAGCCGGGGGATCTGTTGTCCTATCGCGAAGGTCAACCGTAAGGACAGCCAGCAAAGGCTATGACGAGGTGCTGACCTGCTTGCAGTGCTTGTGGATTCCAAGCCAGTCATGTGGACTCTTCAGGGAAAAATGTCGGCGTCACGGAGCGGATCATCGGTTTCGAGGCTAGGCCCTGGCAGAGTGGGCGCAAGCTTCTGAAGCAAAACTGCTGCAAAGTGTTGTGAGGACGCGCGAGAAGCCCCAAGATGCTGGCGACACTCGTGAGCGCAATTGAGAGTACAGCACCCTCATAACCTCCTTTGACCTGAACAATTTTAGTTGAGTCTTATCTTCAGAACATTCGGAAATGCACATGTTCTTCTTGACACCAAGGACCGCGGCAGGCGTGACTACGGCAGCCCGCAGGGTCCCGGGATGCAGCAGGGTGAGAGGCGAACTGCCCCGAAGCTGAACGCTCGAAT